>VZUA01035996.1:11536-22108 GCA_013401035.1 Horornis vulcanius | reverse complement strand
TCTATAAATATTTATTTTCAGAGAAGTTGTTGTTCCCACTATTTTCCCTGGTGAATTATAAAATAGTTTATAGCTCTTACAGTATAGAAGACTGTGTGCAGGACTAGATGAGTAATAGCATTGTGGTTAGTTGTAGTAATATTTAGGTGTCCTCCTTTTTGTTTAGCAGCAAAGTTAATTCTTCTGTCTTAATTTATAAAGGATGGCATCAGGTGTGATGTAAGAAACTTCATAGGATAGAGGTGGCGCAGGTGCTGTCATTCAGAGGCAAAAGGGGACATTTGTAGAGGTGAGTCAGGACAGAGTGGGGTACAGTTTTTTAAGAGCTGACACAGGGACATAGGGCTGTAATTTTCCCAGGTTTTGTGTCACTTTATAGTGGAAGCAGAAAACAAATATGAGTTCCTGTGCTTGGGCTAGACTGGAAAGAAATGTACATGTTGTGTTGCTGGGTACAGCACTGAGCCAGGCTGTAGTGAATCAATGATTGCACTGTCAGTGTGGAAATCTGAAGATACTGAGCATCTCTCTTCATCCTGATAATACCAATACATATGTTTTAAAGGACACGAAATTCCTGTTGCTAAATACTTCATTTAAAAAGGTGTGAAGGACCTCATCCTCACATCTTCTGGAGAGCACTTGCTCAGCAGTACCAAGTATGAAATTAAAAATTGTTGCCTTCTTTAAGCCTGAGTGCACTGTCTATGACACATAAATTGCACAGACTTAAAGAAGGGTATAATGCATGATAAAGCAGAAATTTTCTAAGGCATTTATTTAGAGGATTGTAGTAGAAAGTTCAAAAATGTTTTATACTGTTATATTGCAGAAAGTTTTTGTTAATTGAAGCTTGTGAACAATGATAAAATTTTTTCTGCCGTCTTTCATAATTTCCAGTGGGTTGTGTATGTGGCATTTCTAAATGTCTTAACTAGCAATTCTGGATGCTTGGTGAAGCACAGGGTGTTGGTGAACAGAATCTTCAAATGTATATATGTGAGATATATATAGATATATCTATATCACACACAGTTATAATAAACTCTTGGTTAAGGATGTTGGAATGGGGAAAAACTGCTCTTGTCCTCTGTTCAAGCTTATTAATGCTGCTGCACAGGGGAAGTGCCCCAGTCCCTTAGAGAAGCAAATGCTGTCTGTAAATTCCAGGTGCTATGCAATAATTCCAATTTGCCTCAAACAGTTGGATATCAGCTTTTTGTTTAAAAGTTAAAGGGTTTAAATCTTTGTGATTGTACTAATCTGGGGGACAAGGTTTATCCTGAAGTTGTGCTGTCATGTAACACTGTGGCCCTTTTGTCAACATCCTTCATATTTGGGATTTCTTCTTAAGAACTGGGTTGAAAGATGATTTAAAATGTTGGCTTCTGCTTTCTTTCGCAGCAGGAAAAGAGAAGGCCTTTAAGGAAAAAATGACTTAGAGTAATTTTCAGTATTACGTGCGTTGTGCCTGGCTTGACATAAAATATTTGCGTAGTCTTCTCTCCCTTCCTCAAGCAGTTCCCACAGTTCACAGTGTTCTCTCAGTAGCTGTTATGAGGAGGGTAAAAGGAGGTTAAAAGTTCTGTAATTCCATCTGCAAGGATAGACAGTCAAGTTCTTGGTTCCCCTCCCAAACAGCAAGTGGTTATTCTGCCTGGGGGGAGATCCTATATATTTCTATTTGTCTGCGTCTCACTTGCTTCTGTGGCCAGGGGATGATGGAGAAGTTTCTGTTCATTTGTGAGATGTGAATGTGGCATTTTGAATACGTGCCTCGGATTTCCTCATTTCAATATTTATCATTTTTCCTGAAAGTTCCTTTCCTCTGGTGAATTGTTCATCCTGTAGAATCAGTCAGCTATTTCCTGTGTATCAGCATAATGTAACTTCATCTACATTGGGCAGGACTTAGGACCCATTCAAAAACTTTATATTTTTCATAAGTTTATTGAAATTTAGTAACCTCACTATCCACATTTCAACAGTTCTTTGCAGTGTGGTCCATGCCTGGAGATGCATTTGTCCTGCTCCCACCCTGTGTCGCTGCAGTGGAGTGGCACTAAATGCACAGGAAAATTGTCCCTGGTCGCCCTGACCCTTGGATTGCTCCTTTGTCTCTTTAGCAGTGTGGGGACTGGGAGCTCTGGGACCTGCACTTGCTCCTACTTCGTGTCATTTGAACATGGAATTGCTTTGTCTGTCTGAACATCTTGGCCTTTTACTTGCCATCAGTGGAATTTATAACTCTGGCTGAACTTGGAATACTGAGCTGGAGCTAATGATGCCAGCTCCAGTTAGCGCTTCCCATTATCAGACGCTGCTCAATGCTGTTAGCAGCCGGCTAACACAGGCATTTTTCATGCTGAGGAGCTAAATCAGACCAAATTTATTTTGGGAAGATTCTGCTAAACTTCAATCAGTTTCAAAAAGGATTAAAAATACATTGCACATCATCCAGAAATGCTTTGTGCTTGTGAATCCTTTATTCTGGGGCAGAGGCACTGTCAAACAGGGGCAGGGTAATAGGCAGGTGTGGCTGTATCAGCCAGGTAAGGCTTGGTGCAAGTTTAGTGAGGACCTGAGCTCTGCCTCTTAACACTGAACTCAGCATGCTCCTGGTGTGAGGAGAGGCACTACCTGGAATGCACAGGGCACAAAAGCTGGATGAGGGTAGAGGAGAAGGGAGTGACCTGGAGCAAGGAGCTGTCCGGGGAAAGGGCGGGTGCTGGGGTCTGATTTTGGCAGGACGAGGCACTGGGGATCTGATGGTACCTGGGCTCTGGTGCTGCAGCACTGAGCGTGACACAGGGTCACAGAGGCAGCCCAGAGTCTCCTGTTCCAGATCTTTCAGCACTTGGTTAGTAACCAGGGAATGCATACATGCTGCACGTGTATGTTCTGTTGGTCATCTGTTTTATTGGGAAGAAGGGGTCATCTACAGCAGAGGGGCTTCATAAGAACTCGAGATGCACAACATGCAAAGAATGTGAGTGGTTACAGTTGGAAAGAGGCCAGAAGTTTAAAAACAAACAGGAAAAAACGCCCACCTCCGTTCTCCCATCTGTTCCTTTGCTCCACGTGTTCATCACCTTGATACTATATAGAAGAAATAGGGACTTAAGACCTGGCTTCTAAGTGGCCATGATTCAGAACATAATTTTGCAGATAAGATCAGGGTTACTCCTTATGTGTAGAACAAAAGGAATTCTTCAGCTTTTAGCAAACCTGAGAAGTTTATTAAAAAGACCCTTGATTCTAAGAATATCTTGGTCACTTCATTAATTCCAATATTTTCTTGCTTTAAAAGGATCAGAAAACTTGCTGTTAATTATAATTGAATTATGTAATTTTGAAGTTTCCTTGGCTCATTTACATGCCATATTTTCACAAAAGTTCTGGAGTTACAAATAATGCAACTCCAGAAGTTAAAGTTTTCAGAGAAGTGTTACCTGCTGTTGATGAGTTCATTGCTTGAAAGATTTGAACTTCTTTAGTTAGTCAGCATAAATATCAAGCAGATAGAGAAAGCTACATGCTATGGCAGTTATCATTTTTACACTGTGATGGATTTTGCATTCTTTGTGAATATTTCTGTATAGAAGAGGGCAGTCCTTTAATTTTATAGTTTGTCCCCACCAGAGCACCAGAGCATCTTCCAGTATCAGGGGGTTGATTTAGTACACTGTGCTCTGTTTACACTGAGTTGCCAGTGCTGTGAAATGCTTTGATCTTCACTCTCTGTGTGTATGAAACATACACAAAGGAACCTGCAAAAGAGTTTGACCAGTGAAGAAACAAACCAGAGATTACCTGTACTGGGCAGGTGTATCTCCAGCAAGAGACAGGCAGGTGTGCAGTTTGAAGTTTCTTGTAGAGGTCTGCGTAGACAGAGTGAGGAGAAGTTATGGATGCATTCAGATGCATTTATTTCTTTTTTTAGTAAACTAAAAATGAATGAACTGATAAAATGTGAAACTGCAAGTTTTCATTTTAAGTAAATGAGGTTTTCAGACTATTTTCATATTTTACAGTTATTTGGTGATGCATAACAGTGCTTCTCTTCTCCCCCAGTGTTTGACACAAGGCTGAAACAAAATCTGCTCTTATGGGACTTCTTTTCCAAAAAGCTGCTCATTTTCAGACCTTTTTGAGTTTTGGGCAGTTACTGAATGCATGATTTTGTTCAGCTGATTCCTTTTATCATGATTTAAGGTCAGTGATAGCCTTGCCTGCTTCCCAGGGGGATGTTCAGGATCTGTTTGGTTTTTAAGTATACACTACATGCATCACTTTCTGCTGAAATAAATATCTATTTATCAGCTTAATAGAAGAATAATAGCGTAGAATTTGAGAGTTGAGGTGTGTCTTTGTTGTTCTGAGATGATTAAATCCTTAAAAAATAGAGTACCATTTCCTTCAGATATGGTGTTAACTACATTTCGTAAAATTACCTTTTTCTAACAAGTTGTTTTGTTTTTTGCACACATGTGCACGTTTTGTGGTTTGTTTTTATTCTTTCTTCATTGTATTTGGCTGGGGGTTTTTTTTACATTTTAATTGAAGTATTTACAATATAGTTATTTTTGTTATAGTGAACCATTTTATTGTTTCAGAAGTGAATGAATCATATATTCTGGGTTATTTTTTCCTGGCAAATATTTTTCTTACTTTTCTTTATTGGTTCCTCAGGGCTAGCTTTAGTTGTACAGATGAATAATACTTGAAATATGGTATCTGATTCACCATTTCAAATGTTACAATGAAAAACCTTGTAAAACTATATATATATACATATACACACAGGTCTTTTGACTTGCAAGAACGTCAGCTTTACATGGGATTAGACTGGCTGTGTAGCTGTTGCAAGGCAATGAAGTAAATTTGCTTGAATCTTTTGTTTGCTCTGACTTCACCTCCATTTCCTAAAATCCCAAGATTCTGTTTTCTTTCCCAGGTTTTTGTCCTCTGTCCCAGCTGAAAGAACAGGTGCTGGCTGCGCAGCTGAGCTCCCAGACCTGTGTTCCCTTTGCAAGGGCAGGGTGTTTGCACTGGAGGTTTGGATGGATTTTGTCATGAGGGAAAGGGTCAGAGGGGATCCTCTGCTACTCTGCAAGGCAAATACAATGAATTTTCATTTTGGTAACAGGTATAGCAGAAGGTAACCACAAGGTGGTGTGGAACCTGCTCATGTTAAATGGTCTTTGCATGTGGAATCACAGTTCCTGTCTGGCCTTTCAAAGTCAGTCCCAGGTGGAAGAGTCCAGGTGCATTTCCTTGACTGCTCTGCCTGAATTCAGCAGCCAGATTTGAATGAGAGAGATGAGTAAGTGGCTCCACAGTCCCCTGGGAGCACAAAGAGCAATGTCAACACTCCATATTTTTTGTAAGCTGAGTGTGCATTGTCATATTTTTTGTTGATTATACTGAGGTTCAAAACATTTAGAAGAGTATCGAAAGAGCATCTAATACGTGGGCATGTGTTTCTGTGAATACCCTGTGTGAAACCTGTAAAGAACAGGTCTGCTTTATTTTGCATCTGTGTAACTGATTTATGTAATCTGGAATGTAAAGGATAAAGTTCTGGTAGATTTTGTTTAGGCATAAAAATATCATATGCAAATTGTTTTTTCATACGTTTCTCAGATTCACTATAGGGAGGATTGAAAAAACCCCAACAACAACAAAACGCCAAACCACAAAAAAACCCCAAAACAACAAAACCCACCTTATCTCCCCATATTTTCTCTGTTGCCCCTACCCTGAGCTTCTGTCCATACAAATATTTATAAACAGCAAGTAATGCACTTTATTTTGCATGCAGAAAGCTCTGGGGAAAACGAGGAAATGTTTTAGTATGTGTAAGGTGTTTAATACTTTGTTTTGCTCTGATTTATCTTTCAAAGAGCTGTGGAGGCCTGCCTAAAAAACTAGAATACGCTCCCTGTGAGCTTATATTACCTTTGTTTAAAACAGTCACACCTCTACTGCTGGAACTCAGAAATTCATGGACAGAATGGCTAGAACAGTAAAAATTACTTTAAAAAAATGTGTTTATTGGATAAACTGGTACAAGCCCAGCTGCTGAGGATAAGTTGATTTTGCTGTTGCTTTAAATCTGTGATGTGTTGGTATTTTGGCAGAGTAAGAAAAACAAGGATATTAGAAAGTAATTTACTGCCCTGGGATTAGTGAGGAGTGTTGTGTTTCTGTGACTGGGGCAGGCCGGGCTGGTGGAGATGTGTCTGATAAACAGGACGAGGTCTAGTCTGACAGCTGGCAACAATAGCTTTTGCTCAAAGTCAGGTGTACTAAATTAGCAAATCTATTACAAGGCTACAGGAGAAATCTCACAGAAGACAAGCCTTGTAGGCAGAAGTGCTGCCAAATGGGAAATGATTCATCGTCTCTGAATGGGATGAGCACTGAGCAGAAGCAGTTTAAACCTCAGGCTGCTTTGGCTCATAAACCACCAAATATGCGATTAACACTTTATCTTCTCCAATCCCGTGGTTTTTATTGTCTCCTGAAGAACAGTCTGTATTGAGGAGCAAAATCTGTGAGACTTGTTTGTTCCTTCTAATCTCTCTAAAAAGTTTGAATGCGTTTAGGTATTTTTTTGATTTTCAGCTAAGTGACAAAATGTTTGTGTGCACACTAAAAAGCACTGCTGTCCTGTGACCCTTCAGCACCAGCACCTCACCTTTTAGTAAGGACAGTTACGTCCAGGAGTGCAGGCACAGGTCCCTGAACTGATTTACTGTAGTTTATTTGCTTATATTTAGTGAAAATACGTGATTGGCTGAAAATGTAGTTTAATGTAGGATGCTGGTTCCAAACTGATTACTGCATTTCGATTATTGGTATTTTAAAAACTTGGATTACTTTAACATTAACAGTGCCATTCATAGTCTATAATGCTGAAAGATGTACAGAAAATATATTTGTGAATTCTTAGTTTAGCTAATGCAGAAAGGAAGTGCAGTGTACAAAGTTGGATGAAGCGATGTAAAAGGCAAAAAGCCTGTGCCCTCTTTGGTTCCATATAACTGATCAGAGTTTTAGCATATTTCTTGTCTTATTTTAGTATAAATTGTCATATTGGCTCTAAGATACATAAATAATAGAGAAACTAAAGGAATTAGGTCACTGGAAGGTGTTTAGTATTAAATAATTGAGATGTCAGAAGACAGTTGTTAGAGGAAATAGCATTTTACTTGGAAAGTTAATATATTTATTTAGCAAATAATTATATTTGGGTGCCCTGGGATAGCACTCAATTAGCAGTTGAGATGTCCAAGGAGCAGTGTGTCTAGGAAATGCATGTAAAGATTCCTCTGGAAAACTGGGTCGGCTCTTATCTTGTGCAGCCATGTAAGAAATGGTAGAAATCAGAAGTTAGTATAACACTTTGTGAGCAGAACTGCAAGAGGTTATGGGTTTCTAGAGTGAAAAGCTTTAGGAAAATGAGGGTTTTCCATTTCTGTGTCCCCTCAAAATCCCCATCATGTCCATTTGGACTGTCTGAAATTTGTAACTGATGTTTGAGGTCCATGGAAATACTTGGATGCTCCTTGCACTTGGAAGCCATTCTGCCTTCTGTAATGAAATGTTCTTGAACTTGTTGGGAATGTTTTCCTGGATTTTTATCCATTTGCTGTACTGCTAGGAGTGTTGATGCAGTGTTACACTTTTTGCATTCATGTAATCACCTTACACTCCTCTTTTCAGTCTCAGCTCCTCCCCATTATCTTTCTTAATCTTCGCTCTACCCTGCTTAATGTCTACTACTGTGTTTTTCTTGATCAAAAAAAATCTTGTATCTTTTACTTCTTGAGCATTGTGTCTTCCCAAAAGATTTCTGAAGTTGTAGTTTAAATGGCATGGCAATGGTTTTTGGGCGAGATCCTTTATTTCCATATACTGGTGAGCTATTTCATGTGAATCTTGGTATTCTGTTTCTTTAAATTCCCTTTTATATTATTTCTTACAATACTATATAAATTGTACTGATTTGACTAAATAACAATAATTTGACAAAAATTTGATTAAATACACGCTTGTGTAAAACCAAAGTAAAACAAAACCAAGGCTTTATTGTAAGTTGCTTTACTTCAGTTGAAATAAATACGATTGCTCATTCAATGAGCTCATCTCTCTCCAACAGCAGCAGCTTCTTAAACTGAATTTCTTCTGTAGGACACATCTGTTTAAACAGAGAAACCATACTGAATCTGTCCATATGAAAGGACTGCAATAACTTAATCAGTTTATAAATGGTATAGGCTAATGATGTAATAATCTCCTGGAGATGAGGCTTTGTGGGTGTGTGATGGGGGATAAGACTGGAGTGAGGTACAAGAGGGTTTTAATGATGTTTTAATGGTGGCATTGCCTTGGTTGTCTCTCTGTGCTGCCTTTAAGCTTCTGGAGTTTTCTTGACTTAGATGATGTTGTATTTCTGCAGGTACAGACAGAATTCCCTCATCAAAGGCATGACCAGGTAAAGGGGTGTGTGTGTGTATAGGCCACACACCTTCCTGCTGACCCTGTTTTATTTTTGGCAGAAGCCAAACTGTCAAGTTCTAGAGAGAGAGAGGCAACTTCCAGAGTTGAAAGCATTCCATTAAAACCANATATCATGTCAGTACATCAGGTGTAGTAATAAAACAAAATTGTGCTGAACTAGGAGTTTAGATTAAGGGTAGATGCTTAATTAACGATTTTTGCTAGTGATAGTATCAAAATCATGACCCTCTTGAACTCTTTAACATTGTTTTATCTATTAGAGGATTATATTTTGTAAATACTTAAATATATATTTGAAATGCCAGAATTCTTTTTTCTCCCTAATAAAAGTTGTGGCCTTTTCTCATAAGTTAAGGATTATTTCTTTAAAAGCATCTGACAATCCTTTTGCTAGTGCTGATAAAATCAATACGTACAGCGTTTTGCAGGAGTGGCATGGGAATTACTTGTGAAGGTAAATTATGTCTGTGCTTTTGGGATTTTTTTTTTTTTCTTTTTTTTTTTCCTGGTTCTTTTCCTTTCTCCTCTTCCCAGAAAAAGCCCCAGCAGTTGTGGTGTTCCCCAAGGATGGTGTCTGCAGCAGAGACAGAGTTTTGAGACTTCCTGTTTAAATCACACGTGTGGCCATGTCCTGACAGCGCTGGCAGCACAGCCTGGAACGCTGCTGGGATCCACAATCCCTGACACCCAGGAGTCTGACTTAGCTGCAGGTGCCTCTTGTCTGAGCCCTTTTTAAAATTCAGGGCATTTTTGTCCGGTTGGTAATTAGATCATGAATTTCTTTTGTTGTTGCCTCTACTACAGCTCATTCAGAGGGTGGAGAGTTTTACTGCAGTGAAACCAATCCAAGGGCTCTGCTCGTTGCTGGCAAGTTTGTCCCCGGTGCATGAAATACATCAGGCAGAGCTATCTATCATTTATTTCTCCCATTTGCTTTTTCCCCCCCTCCTGTTCCTATCAAAACAAACTGAGAAATACATGGGTGAATTTCCATGTTACCTTTTTATTTACCCATCAGAGGAAGGATCCTGTGCTCCCTTAAGTATTTTACAAATTAATAATTTTGGATTAATTACTTCTGTTTTGGTTAAAACTAACTGCTGGGATTGTAAAGAAGTCTTTAAGGACTGAAGTAAGATTTTTAGCACAATTGTATGTGTTTGAGATAATAGTAACCCCCTTTTCTTCGTCTGAGCTCTTAAAAGCTATTTTATTCCAGTATTTCTTGGATAACTGAATTAGAGTTTACTTCACTCACAGTTGGATATAAAAACCACCTCTGCAGTTTGAGATTAGTTAATCTTGGTAAAGTTACTCTAAAGTTTTTCTCTAAGGAGATTTTTTTCCTGGATGAGTTGGGGAGTTTGGGTTTGTTTTCCAGAGGGATCCCATTTGGAGCTTTCCTCCCAAATTTGCCCTAAACCAGGACAGTCAGATAACTTGCTCAGTTGAAGCAGGCAGCTGCAAATGTCCAGGCCAAAGAAAACCTGGGTTCAGTCATTCTCAGGCCTCCCTAAATCCTTGGGGCAATGGAGCCGATCTGCTTTTCAGGCAAAATGGGATTATTCAAGGTGCGGAGCTGTGTTCTAGGAGAGGAAGAAGACTGCAGTTCCTTCCCCCATGAGTAGACCCTGATGTGGTGTATGCACTGCAGGTCATTTGGTGTGCTGGGGAAGCCCTCCAGCTGCACATGGCTACATTTGGCTGGGAACATACCACATACAATTGTGTTCTAGAGACAGACCCCCCTGACAGAAATGCCCAGAGAATGTGTGACACTACTCCTTTGGAGAGTCCTAGAAATCTGCTGAGTGGGGAGAGTGGTCCGTGTGCGAATATTTGGCTTCTGTTAGCTGTTAGAAGGTGTAAGAACTTGTTCCTCCACTGGTTCCAATAGCATGAGCTTCTTCACCCCTATGCAAATAATGCAGTAACTGGCTTTGTCTCTCTTTATATGAGTGTATATCAGTGCTGGTTCTGTATTCAGTCAATTAAATCACGTGCCCAATTGTTGTAGCACGCTATTAAATATTAAGAGAAAGG
>VZUA01035995.1:33919-45185 GCA_013401035.1 Horornis vulcanius | reverse complement strand
AACAAACAAACAAACAAACAATTTAACAGTGTTTGCTTTTTCTTTAACTCCACAAAATATCTCCTAATATTTCCAAACCATCAATGGTTTTAAACCCAGACCATTCACAGGTGTCAATGAGCACCACGCCCAGTCAGTCCAGTTTGGTGACTTCATGGCACCTAAAACCTAACTTGAATTACAGCACTTCCAGAGAAAGCAGCAGGACATAAAATACCTGCAAGCCATTTTCTTCCACTTCATTAGAAGATCACTTGGATGGTCATCAATAGGTAAATTTAGCCTCTGTTTAAAATACTTAATGATACCTTGCTCCTCCAATAGGATTGGTACTCGATAAGTGGAAGAAACATCATGAATAAATATTACCTAACAAAAAAAGGCAAAACATAAAAAAAAAATGTAAATTTTTCATAGGAAACATTCATTCTGCTTTTGGATACTACATGCATTGTTTATTCTACAGACATTCTGGTTTCTAAATACCTTCCTTTTGTCCTTCCGTTTGCAGGACAGCACAGCTAATATCTAAGGTTCCATTAAATCTACAAGAAAAAAGTTACTCAAAAAGTAAACGTGTTTTACCTCTCCTTCACACCATCATTACAGGCTTAGCAAGCCTATCAATGCATCAGTTTTAATGCAAACATCCAGCCTCACAAGCACTCATGCTTGCTAGCACTTCGCTCCTCCCCTCTCACAAACTTGAAGAGTATTAACCATGAAAGCAAGAAAACAAATTAAACCTAACAAAACAGACCCAATTTGGTTGTGACAAACTCTCCTACTCCTAGAAGTATTTTTTTAAGGAACTAGGCTATGTAATTATTGAGCACAGTCATTTAAGGACCTTATTGTTAAGAACACATTTATAAACTGCATCCAAGCTGCCAGCATAAAGCTGATTGTGCTTGCTTTACCTGAGATCACAGAGCTCAGAATCCCCAGCACAAGTGTTCTCTTCCCTGACGACATGAACAGTAAAAGATACTCTCTTTGTTACCCTAGAGCTGCTTCTGTTCTTCACAAACTTTGCACACTGTATGCTGCCCCATTCCTCTCTATGTGCCCATTCAATCTGAAATGCCACACAACCACTTGTATCTCTTGTACCTTCAGCATTATCCATTAAATGGAAGAGTAAAATGCTCTCACTTGCAAAAATACTAAAGAGCAGATGATTAATTAAAACTAATATTTGAATAGCAATTAATTACAAACTACTAAGGGAAAAACCACACATGAATTATAGAAGAACATATAACTACACAGTAGATGCATGCTTAAGGGCATAAATAGCCTGTTACATATTATCACAGTAAGAGTGTTCATGTGGCTGTGACTACCTGTGGACATAAGCAAAACATCTAGCTTTAACCACACTTTGTTCATCCATTATTATAATCACCTGAGATGACTTAAAGGTAATAAATACATAATAATAAATAATGAATAAAACCGGCCACAGCTGTGAGAACTGTACAGTTTCATGCCATGTATAACAACTAACCATGCACTAAAAATCTATTTTATTAGCTTTTACACAACATGCATTTAAATTATTAATGACTGTTTGACATAAAACTTAACATGTATACTCCTGATATTTTGAAAATGCTATAGCATCCATAACAGCAAAATAAAAATTATAAAAACAATTACAAATGAATGAAGCAGTCAGAAGCTGAAAACTGAAATGCACAGAAATATTTGTATACTTTCCCACACGTAATATTGAAGTACAGACCTGCTCAGGCTCCACATGACAAAACATGGAAATCTTCTCCTTCACAGCCATCTCTATAGGTTTGGCACTTCTACAGACGATCTGTCGTAACAGAAGGAAAAACTTCAAATATTTACTGGCAAACCAATAGAAGATCCTCAATATTTCAAAGATGAATTCATCTCCTTTGGAAGCAGAGCACAAACAAATGTACCTTTTTTCACCCTTTCCCCTCTTTTGGAGTTCTACTATATATCATAGCTCACAAGTATCTACTAGCAAGGCAGAAGTAAATCAGTCACCTGCCCATACTGACCAATATTCATTCATCTTTCATTGGCATTCTCTGTAATACAGCTGCCTCATATTCTTCTTTCTTGCAGCTACTGTTGTAATACTCTTTGCCTCAAGTCTAGCAGCTCTATGAGTATGAATATGATGAATCAAAAAAAATATTGTTATCTTATCAGTAAGATCAGATTTAAATTGAGAGCAATAATACTTAGTTTACATGCATAAGTATTTCAGCACTTCAGCATCTTTTTAATTTACACATCATGACAAAAAGGAGGCCAAAGAAGAGAAAACTAATTCTTAATTGTATGGAGTTTTTACTAGTCTTAGTATTTTGCTGATACATTTAAACCCCAATAATTTTAGAAAATATTGATAGTTTTTAACCAACAAAGAAAATAATTATATACTTTGGTGTTTGTTGGAAGGGGTCTTTTTTCACATTATGTAACTCCAGGCAACTAGATCAAAATGCAGAACTGCTCTAGTAAAGTGCCTACTGATTACTCAGCCTACTCCCTTAGGTTACTTTGAAACCTGAAAGTACAACAAAAAGTAGGATGATCCTGTTATAAGATTAGTTCATTACTTTCCCTATCTTTCTAGCAAATGAACTACTCAATTTATCAAGCCCTTTTGCTCAGAAACTTGTAGCTGCCCTTTAATCACCTTGCTAATGCAGCTTAGCAACAATGATACTGATGGAGTCTAATTAACTTACCCAACCCTTAGAAGTAATTCTAGAAACATAAAAAAATGCCAAGAATAAGGGAAAATTAGCATGCCTTTAAATCAAAATGTTATTAGGAAACAATTTGTACATTCTATTCACTTAAGCACAATTCATATGTACAATTTGGTACAGTCTGAAGCTGAAGGTATAATTCATAAACCTTGACAGTATGAGCACATGAGTAAACCCACTTTGAAACCTATTGTCTGTCTTGTGGAGACAAATTTAAAGTTAATGCAGACACAGAAATCAAAAACATCAGAATCAGCATGCAAATAACAAAACTACAATTAAAATGGCAGAGATGCACCACAAAGGAACACAATACACGGAAGATGAGGAACAATTAAATCCAACAGGGCAGCTCTGACAAGTGCATACCCAAAGTGCTGCATCAGGGTACAGGATCTCTGCAGCCACAGCCTATTCATTTGGCACTCAGAATTCCCTGGGGAGAACAGAGAGGCTCAGGCACAGAAAGCTGAGCAGCCACCCCAGGGATGCCCAGGAGCAGGCAGGGAGGCAGCAGGGATTCAGGACAGGATGAGCTGGGCTCAGCTCGGGCAGCCTGGCAGCACAGCTCATGGAGAAAGCTTTCCTGGCTGCTGTTGCTGTAGGAGCTGCCCCATGAGCTGCCCTGGCCAAGACAGCAAACATTTAAATGTTGTCCTGAAGCAGCACTCAAGGAACTTTGTAAAGGTGCCAAGAGGCTGCACCCCAAGTGAGATCTGTCCCTGCTTCAGGGGTCAACAGCAGCAGTCAAAAACCAAAAATGGTACTGTGCAGCCCCAGAACTGCCCCAAGCAAGAACCCAAGATGCAAGGCAGTGACTATGTTTGTCTGTTTTCCTTTTACTACACACACCCACTTAACAGGCTTTTTAAAGAAAATTATTTTTTGGAGGGAAGGCAGAAGTCAAGCCTTGGCAATTGCCCTAAAGGTCTTCAAAAAGCTCAGGCAACTTTCCTTATGCAATTAACACTTCAAAAGGGATTTTGGAGATTAGGCCCTGAAGCTTGGAACCAGGACAGCATTACATTAATAAAAGTCTTTCCTTCCACAAGCTGGTTACAATTACCATGTCACAACCATTTGCACCAAACACATCTTTCACATATCCTATTTCCAAATCCATTGGTTTTGTAGTCAAAAACACACTCATTCATAAATGTAAAATGAAAGAGCTCAAAAAAAAAAAAAAAAACCAGAAAGAAGCACAACACAAAATTTAGTTGTGTGACTATCTTATTAAGAATAATTTTTCTTTTTTTTTTGAGGATATACACATTGGTTCTTCTTAATAATGCATAAAAAAAGTCTGAATGTTACAAGACAGAAACATTCTAGGTCTTCCTAGAAAGTGAATTGGGAGTTCAATTATTTTTAGCAGTGAAGAATTATTTTTGTAAAAAAGATGCACTTAGAAGAACATAGCTACAGTTCCAAGACATTGGAAGAAGTTAGTTGAATTAAGTTAGCTTACAGTAATTTTGAGTAATTTCATTTCCTGTGGCTTTAATGGAGCTATGCAGCACATATTTTGCATTTCTTATAAAATTCTTATCTCTCTTGAGAGACTATGACTTATTCTTTGAACACGGGTTATGCAAGGATATTTCTAAATGACCTATAAATAAAAATCTGTATTTATTGACTCACCAAATCTGGAGACAAGCCCAGACCCCTCAGTGCTCGAACACTGTTCTGTGTTGGTTTTGTCTTCTGTTCACCAGTAGCATTAGGCTGGAAAGGCACATTTTGAAAGCTCAAATAGCAACTAACATCTACTAACAGAGCAGTTACACATTAAAAGAGAAAATTTATTGCAAGTAATAATATTTGCAGGAAATAAACATATCAAAAGAGAGCCATAATATGCCAGAAACAGAAATGGAGCCCTGTTATTACTTGTATATGAAATACTGTGAAGAAACCACAGGGTTCCAATTCAAGGTCAAGTTTATTCAGTTGTTTTTGTTTTCAGAGAAAATTGCCATATAATTGGCTCACACAGAAGAAGAATATTCCAAAAGTTGGATTTGGCTAAAAGATGGAGAATGTCCAACACAGCACAAAGCCTTCAATGACTGTTCTTGTAATATTCAGATGTAGTAAATAATTCTGTTGTCAAATACACAGAATTAATCCTACCAATTGCTGTTCAATACTCTAATCCACAGGTGTAGTTGGTAATTATCTTCTTGTCTGTAGAAGGTGAAATCTATCATCACTACAAACCTTACAAATATCCTCAGTGAGTAGTGAAGCAAAATTTAGAGTTCAAATGAAACAATACTTTTAGTCCTGTACGAGGAGTTATAGTGGTCGTGACCTCACTCCAGCATGAAAGGGTTAACGAGGCAAGTAAACAAATACAAAGCCAATATAGAGTAAAATTTATTTTAATAATTCTAATAACTTACCTGTGGTACTAGGCTAACATGGATATTACAGAAGTTCTCTCTTTTTGCTTTGAACTGAAACTGCCTAAATGCTTCAACAAATGGCATTCCTTCAATATCTCCAATGGTTCCACCCAGCTGAAAAGAAAATGGATATGTCAGAGTGGCAGAAAGCAAAAACAAAATAAATTATATATTTCAACTATATATTTAAAAATGTTTTCTGGAACTTTTATCTCAAAAAAATCCCTGATAATTGAAATTTCCAAAGATATTCTACAAAGTGCTTTCATCTACTCTGCACAGTTTGTTTCTTATGGAAAACATTAAACAATTTTCCAGTTTTGTTATGTTCACTTTCAACTAAACACATAAGCTTCCCATGGGAAGATGTGTGGTGCTGCTGAATAATACATGCTTCACACTGCCTTCAAAGTGGTAAACCAGTAATCAATAGTTAAGCTAATGTGAAGATTTTCATATAGAAAAACTTCATTTCCTGTCAGATTAACAAATATTTATGATTAACTAGAAACAGACATTTCTCAGTATTATCACAGCTTTCCAACATCAGTAATTGTTTAACACCAAACCAAAACGCAAGACTAAGTCCATGCTGAAATTTATTTATGAAGACAGAAATCAGATGCCTTTCAAAGACACGGCAAGCTATAGCAGACTAAGCACTGAATAAAGCAGCTTTGCACACAAGTCTGATGAAATAGTTGTATTTCAGAATGATCTTTTTGTGCCACCAAGTGGTTCTTGACAGAATTACATATTTCTGTTCATCCAGTACCAGAAGAACTGACAACTACATTTGTACATCACACACGTATAGTCTAACCCCTTCAGGATTTTACAACAGAAAAATGTTACAATTATTTTTAGAGTACTGAAGAAAAATAATTTTATCAGGCTGGAGGTATAACTGTGTAACAAAAAAACAAAACAAAGCAACCAAAAAATAAAAACCGACCTGTAGTTAAGGGACTGATAAAAAAACCCATCACTTATAAATATTTTTGTGCAACTTTTGTATTTACTTTTTCATAATTATATGACTCTCACTGTGAACATCATAAAAAGATCTACAACTATACTGCTAAGTATTTCAATCAAGGCAGATGCTTCTGCATAAGAAACACTGAGTAATTATGCTGCTGGGTCACAAAGTTTATGGTACTATTGATTGCAGTGGTCATTTCTGACATTAACTCTGTCACATCTTCTGTCAAATTCTCAAGTATAATCTTTTTTCATTATTTTCTGCTGTAATAGTACTACTACCAATTAATGGCATTCATCCAGTTGTCTCAATGACCAACTAAGGGTGGGTAAAAACCCGTTGTTTCCATTGTGCAGAACATCAGCAGGTTAAGTAATTAACAAAATTGCCTTCAAAGATCTTAACATCAGAAAGTGGGAAACTAACTTATACATTATTTAAGTATATTCCTTTAAACCACATTCCTTTTGACCACAAGCAACAAGATGAACATCTGAAGTTCTACTGAAAGCTAGAATGTTAACGGCTCTCCTACTGATCATAGGAGATTTCAGGTATTACACAAGCTTTCTCTGTACTATTAACAGTATAAAGCTTCAGTCAAACAACTGCATCTTGGAATAGACAGTTCAAATTACAGCAACTGCTTTAATTCTCTAAGTTAATAAACTCTCAAGAAGCTCAGTTTCAGCTGTATTCAAGAGTGGATTTAGTCAAGTAAATGGAAGCAGCAGAGATAAGACCATGCCTTATCCCTTTCAGAACAAACCAAAGAATATAGAATATGTCTTTGAATTTCTGGTCTCCATAAAACTTCAGTCTGACCTTTTTACAGTAAGGAGCAAAGAGAAAGCAAATGAGCCCATTGTGATCACTGTAGATACACAACCTAAAAAGTTCCATACTTACCTCAATTACACAGATTTGTGGCTCTTTTTTGTCATCATCCACTGGAACTTTTGCCTGATTCATTACCCATTCCTGAACTGCATCAGTAATGTGTGGAACAACTACAAAACAAAACCAAAGAAGGCAAGTACAGCGTACTTTAGGCCCATACACTAATTTTTTGCATGCAAAAGGGGTAAAATGAACAGAAAGCCAAGAAGAAACTGCTACGTCCTTTCTCTAGTTCTCCCTTCCATGAGCCCAGAAGCCAAACATTACAGGAATATCTTTTGGAAGGGAGAAAGGAGTAAGGTGGTAGAGCAAGAAGCTGCCTGTTCTAGCTGATCCCTTCTTTTTTGAAGGCTGAATGGACTAGTATCCCACAAAATTAAAAATATTACCTTGAACGGTTTTTCCCAGATAATCACCATGTCTTTCTTTGTTAATGACATGTTGATATATCTTTCCAGTGGTGATATTGTTATCTTTATAGAGATTGATGTCCAAAAACCTCTCATAATTTCCCAAATCTAAATCAACTTCTCCACCATCATTCAATACAAAAACTTCACCTGAAAACAGAAAGAGAAAACAGACAGAAAAACAATAATCAGAAATTATTAAACACACAGCAGGAATACCACAGACATCTTAAAACAGAAGAAAAAAAAAATTATATATGACAGCAACATATCAATAAAGCCCATACTACAACTCAATCTGCATTGTCATTCTGTATGACTCANAATAATCAGAAATTATTAAACACACAGCAGGAATACCACAGACATCTTAAAACAGAAGAAAAAAAAAATTATATATGACAGCAACATATCAATAAAGCCCATACTACAACTCAATCTGCATTGTCATTCTGTATGACTCAATATCCAAGTCATTAGTTTTACATCTAACGTCCATTCCTCAGACACATACAGTTTTGCAAATAAAATATAAGTTATATCGCCAAAGTATTTAAGCAACATAAATATTTAACCAGTATTTCAACAGCAGAATAATCCTTCATTGGAAGAAAACAATCTCCAGGAATCATAAATCAGCAACAAATAAAATATTCATTTACTTGCAGGAGAGAAAAACTATGCTTTTATAAGCATGAATTATTATACATGTTCAAAGTGTTTCACTATAAATTCTTGTTGATTGGATCTGTTTTAATGATTGAGGCTTAGATCAGGACTAAAGTTACGATGAACAAAAAATCTTCTTCAAACGTGATCACCATTTCTGAGTCAGTTGTTTCATTCAGTATATTTGGTTCACCGTGTCCACAGCAAAGGTTATTTCTGACACTGAAAAATCCATTTTAAATACCTTTCAGGTTCACCCTTTCTTAGCCCTCTAAGGAGTCTCTAAATTCTGAATCTAGTCAATCTCTGACAGAACTCAAGTGGCTAGATCTTGAGGTAAGGCTGGAAAGCTCTTCAGAAAAACTGTAAATATTTTGCCATCAATGGCAAAACAAGTTACGTGACTAATGCACCAAGAAAAAAAAAGTGGACTACAGAAATGTATATCCCATCAAAGTAGAACACTCCACTTCAATGGACTGCCTAACAAATCACTCCAATGTGTACAACAGAGTGGAAGAATTATGCCTGATTCTGTGGGGCACTTAATACTTCCTCTATACTAAGTCATCGTTTCTGCCAAGAAGCAGAGTGGAGTCAACATTTCTCTACAGCAGGCCTTGGAAGAGAAGAATAAAAAAATATTATTAAAAGCCTCTACAATTTACTTGAAATCACTAAATCAGTCATATCAATCATATTTCTGTCAAAATGTTAACAAAGGAGGCTCGCATTCCAGCTCATGTAACTTCCATCTACTACATAGCAAGACCGTGTTTCTTCACAAGCAGTAAGGAAACTTTTGGTGAAAAAAAGAATTACATGCCATAATGTTTCCCCTGCCCTGTACCTGGTCCAGGGAAGGAATATATCTTCACAATCTCAAGTCATCACAGGAGTTGTATGACCCACTCAACTGCTTAAGCAGCAGCACATGTGCTCCTTAAAGTGCAGTAAATTTTGCTTTTTAAGAGATGTCTGATGTGCTCTGCTCTTCCTCTATTTAAAAAGCAAAGTAGTATTTTTTCAGTTAAGGAGATACACATACTTACCTTCAGTTCCAAATTTTGGTGTGGACTAAAAGTAAGCAGATAAATACAGCTAGGATTTTCCCAGTAAAGCGGTATTTTTGCAAAAAATGGAGAAAGGAAGCATCTGCTCATAACAGGATCTTCAAAAAAACAGGCTTCTGTTTCTTAACTTAGAGCAAACAGTGTCCTTGAAAACAGTGTAAGCACTAAACTTTCAAAATAATGATAAAACAACTTGTAAACACCATACTATTGGTTTTTAAAAAATAACACCAGAACACGTTATTGTAAATACAAATGTTTATGTGAAAGGGAACAGCACTAATCTTCATACCATGTTCATATGGTGAAAAGGTTCCAGCGTCTATGTTTATGTAAGGATCAATCTTGATTGCAGTGACACGTAGACCACATGATTTCAGAATGGTGCCAATGCTGCTTGCAATGATCCCTTTGCCAATGCCCGAGATGACACCACCAGTTACCAGGATGTACTTCATTGGAAAATCAGCACACATGCACAGATCTTGAGCTGGAAATCTTAAAAAACAAAGATGTACATCTGGTGAACATCATTGTCTGGGAAGATCACTGACTCAATCAGCAAAGAATCTAAATTGAAATGACCTTCAGCAACATAACAATAAAAATTACCAATTTGGAATCTGGGAGCATGATTCACCTCTCCCAGGTTATACACCAACATGTAAGATAAACACCTATCTTGTCCCTAAACAGGTTCTGACGAGGCTGATCCACACACAGAGCCGAGGTATTAATTTACAGTTCTACAAAGAAAGGGGTGCAGGGTGGCAAATCCACAAAAGGACTACAAAAACTTTTTACCATTTATACATTTTAGCAAACAAAGGCACAAGTGTTCATCAGCTACAAGCTGCATTTTTCCACCCATCTGAGACAGGATGACTTGAATCTCATCTGTGAATGCATTCTCATTCCATTCAGGTGGCTGTGGAGGTTAATCACTGAACAGTTTCTGAACAGTGACAGCATGGCTCACCAAAGAGCAAGAACTCTAGAGCCAAGAAAATCTTCCCTTACTTAAATACCCAATCCACCCAAAACAACAAGCAACAGCACATGATCTGATGGCTCTCAGTATAAATCAAAGCAGCATGATTCTTCAGCTGCTGGTATGAAGCTATAGATAGTCAATGAACATTTTAATCTTCTTTTTATTATACTAAAGTAACATAACTAAGGCCTGGATCTTCAGGAGAGTGAGTTCAGGAATGTAACAATGCTTGTTATCAACACTGCTACATTTTGGTACCAGGAATTAATAAACTACTTGCAAAAGGACAACCATAACCATTAAACATATTTAACTCAGGGAAAAAAAAGGAAAGTCAGGGATTAACTTTTCCCTGCCATTTAATTTTAATATGTAACCTTTTAATAGCAAAGATTTTAAAAATTGGACCCTACTACTTCTCTTTGAGACTATTCTTTCAGAACTTAGCCAACCTAACTGTCAGCATTAACATCATAAACATCTAAGCCATTTTCAAAGCTCTTTTCAGGAAAATAGGGGGGATAATTTCAACAACGGCACAAATCTTGAGTACACGCCACTTTTTTTTCACTTTCGCTGAAAGTGAATACTCGAAGAAATCATTTCGCTGGGAAGTGGCACACGAATTACTCTGCCCAGCCTTATCGACAGGAGCAGCCGCCTCCAGCAGGGATTTGTGGGCGCTGCACCCCAAACGCGCCGCACCGCGGGAGCGCTCGGGGCACTGCGGCCGAGCAGGAGAGGCCTGAGACTTACGTAGGTGCTAAAGGCGGCTGCTCCGACCAGAGCCCGGCAGCGCAGACGAAGAGAGCCCCCCGCGGGAGAGCCGAGCCCGAGAGCACCGCCGGCGGGGCGGGGGCGGCACCTGCCCGGGTGGGGCGGGGGGGCACAGCGCCTGCAGGTAACGCGCCTCCGAGCGCAGCGGGGACGGATACAAGCGCGGGAACCGGGGACACACAGCCCCACTGGGGACACACACGCACCCCCCCGCTGGGAATACACACAGCCCCGCTGGGGACCCACACACACACACCCGCGCTGGGGACACACACACAC
>VZUA01035995.1:5493-15704 GCA_013401035.1 Horornis vulcanius | reverse complement strand
GTTAAAATTTAACAAATCGTTCTGAGAATGATGATAAGAAATTAAGTGGAGCTTATTAAGTAAAATAATTCAGAAGAACTAATATCGATGTAAAGAACATAAAAACAGTCTTTGATGATGTGACTCTGGTCATACGTAATTTACCATGACAACACTTGTATATGTAGATGCTTATCACAAAATTTGCAGAATTTTCATAGAATGTGCTTTGGATTTTGCTGAATCATTGTTTTCTGATTTTTTTTCTGTCCAATACATAGCCAAGCTTGAGGAATTGTAATGAGTAATATCAGTTTCTTGCGTCTAGTTCTTTGATGGAAAGTGTTTCAGTAGGTCATTAATATGTTACTTATTCAGAGAAATCTCAGCTGGCCAGACTGACTTGGACTCTGGAATTGCTCACCTCCCTATCTAGGCTGAAGTACCAACCAACATGTAACACATCAAACGCCCATCTCCTCCCCCACGCTCTTGCCTATGATAGACAGAGCTAATTAAAACAGAGATTAACAACACAGGAATGCCTTCTGACTCATTTTTTGCCCTGAAGTATGAAATATGATTACCTTTAACCCTGATTAACTGAGCTTGCCTAGCTACAAATTTAAGTGAGGAGAGTACCTTCTTTAAGAGATTCAGTTGATAGTAGAGTGAAAGACTGTAGAAAATGATATTGCAAAGGACACTCATAATGACTTAGCTGTGTATTTGCTCTTCATATCTTTTTTATAGTATGCATATAGGAATATAGCCTTTTATATTTATTAATTCCTACTTGTGGTCAATAGGGAGATGAAATTTCTGAATCCTTTTGTTTCTAAGGAGCATAGTCCATAAAGTTTAGGGGATATAAGAGAGATTCAGTGCAAATTCATCTAGTTTTATATAAATAAGCAACATTCAATATTATCTGTTAAATTCTTACACCTCATTTGTCTCTTTTAGAAGAAACTGCTGATTGGGAAAAGGAATTACAGCAAGAGCTTCAAGAGTATGAGGTGGTGACAGAATCAGAAAAGCGTGATGAAAACTGGGATAAAGAAATAGAAGAAATGCTGCAAGAAGAAAATTAAACATTTTCACAAAATCACTATAGCCCAAAGCTCTTTCGGAGGACTGACATGGATTTCTGCTTTCATATTTTGCTTACAAAAATATCTCCAGAAGACATAAAAGAATCTAAAGTCGTTATAATTCCATATGGGAATACAACCAGTATTTCTGTTCTTTATATGAGCAGTTTCTGAACTTCTATATTCTTCAAAAGAAAAAAGGAGGAGGCAGATACTGCAGGTTATAATTAAAAGTGATAACATTAATACATGAAGCAGTGGTTCAGTTTGAGGCTTTTTTAGATGATCAAGAAGCTCTTCAAAGAGATTTCTAAATCTAAGAACCACAATTTTTTTTGTCTACAGCCTTCTGTTTGGGATGTAAAAATGGATGTTGTAAGTAACTTAGTCCTTGACAACAATTCTCTCTTGACATTTGCACTCTGATCCCTGTATAATCTGTAAATGTGTACTATTTTTAAGGTACTTGTAGTTGGTAGATTTCACATGTATTTAACTTCCTTAATGTATGTAGCCAAAGAATTTATAGAAAACCCTATCAGAATAACTTTCAAGGATTTGGTAAAAGACTCTAATGCAGACTCCAAAAGAAGCTGATTATTTATCAGTCAGGCAGCAAACATTTAAGCATTTAAATTATGATAGTTAGTAACTGCTTGAATTAAATTTGGGTTTGTTAATCATATTGAGATACTGAGAGAAATGGTTTAATGCATTCTTTCTGCAGAAGGCTGTTTTGTTTCCATTTAATTTTACTGTCTGAGCTGAGAGCAAATTAAATGCTTCTCCATATTTTAAGTGCTGAAACATTTATGTAAAAACTTTCACTGGCTTGGACATCTTTATTAAATACTGTAAATATGTATAAAATTGGCTCATTTTTTTGGACAGAGGGCAGTGAGAAGTAAATATGCTTCAAACACAGGTTTTTAAAATACATTTTTTCAGAGTGCTTAAGACATAGAATTTAAATTTAAAAATACGGGTTTTTTCCTCTAAAAAGTTTTTTATTCTTTATAGGCATCTGGATGTTTCCTGTGGTTATACCATTAAGTCAGTACCTTTATATATAGATAAATGAAAATTTTATGTTCTGTTTGTCATCTATGTCATAAATTTCTATGACAAAGCATTCATGAAATTCCAAATACAGAGGAAAATGGGTAAAATTAAGTAGGTTGGAGCCATTAAGCACAATTGAATTATAGGCATGTTACATACAGTAAGCTCTGTCTTAATGACATAATTCTGCAGAAAACTTTCGTAAAGAGACTGAAGAGATTAAAGCTGTAATTACTCAGTCAATATTCATCTCCTGGGAAATGAAAAGAGCTAAGTAGTTCCACTGCTGTTACTGTAAGAAAGGACTATTTAAAATTGTCTCCATTAGCAACTTGGACAGAAAGTTCTCCTCTATTTCTCTTTATGGAAAAGGAATTGTTTTAAACCTGCATATATTTGGCTTCTCAAATTAGTTTATTGCCATACACTTTCTCAACTGCAAGCCATTTTAAGCGTGATTTGTATTTTTATAGTGTTTTTCAGTTAGTTAATAGATGCAAGGTAAGTCACGGTAAATAAGAGGTACTTAAGGAGTTTTTATATCTGGGATTAATTAAAGATGACAAAAGTTAAATCTGTTACGTTTATAAAAATAAGACTGTTCACAGCTCAGTCGCTGCTCTTGATAAATACAACTCCTCTAGATTTTAAGATGGAGATATTAGGATCTGTCTACTGTACAGTTTGACGTGACACCCTCTAAAAAAATGGGTAGTTCTATTCTGATAGTGGCAAATACTCCCTGGATGACTGAGAGCTCCAAAATCACTGCTCCAAAAGTCCACTTTCTTAAAAACAAGCCTGATCATTTCTAATGTTTTCAAGTGTATGATGGCCTTATTTGCATGGAGCTTGTATGTCAAGCCTCATCTTTCTTTTTACGTAAGCATAACCTATATAGTGGTCATAGATATTAAATTCCATTTCTCATAAAAGATGTTTCCATCATATAAAATTTTCACTTTTCCCTTTTTGTGCAAATCAAGTATATCTATAAAATAAAAGAAACCAACCCACTGCTTAAATTTGCATTTAAAAAAGACAATAATGTAGCAAGGCTGAATCTGACTTGAGCTCTGATATTTAAAAAGTCTCTTATCAAAAGTCATATTAATATTTTCAAATCTGGGTATCTGGTTTTACACTGGAAAACGGAAGTAAATTCTCCATAATCTTGCAGTTTTCAGGCCTGGCCTATGCCTTTCATTTAGGTAGGTGCTACAAGTGCCTAGCAGTTCTTATTGTGCATGGGAAGAGGGAAAGTTTCTGCATTCCACTTGCCATGTGAGGGGAGCACAGGTAGACCTTTTCTCATTTTTTTTTGCATACCTTTGTACCCAAATGTGTCATAATAGTTTATTACATAAGCAAGTGTGCTGGGCTTTTCTTAACAACATCATTCCAAGCACTGGCAGGGTGCAGATGCTAAAATCCAGCAAAACAGTGCTACGAAATCAGTGACAAAACCAAAAATGAATGTAAATAACATCATCCTGTGGATACAGTGTGACAGAAACTGCAGTTTGGCAACAAATCAGACGATAGTTAACAAATTTTCTTAGAAGATTAACTTGCAGATTTTTTAATTAACCTTTGGGAAATGGGGCAAAGATGAACCAGGAATCATGTAGGTTAGCTTAGAATAGCTCTGTGATACCAGTATCTCCACTTATTCTGTGCACTGAACAATCATCTTCAGTTAGTAGTTTATAATTCCAGTTGGTATTACTTAATATCTATATGGAATTTTTAAAATTTAACCTGTCTGGAGGAAGAAGAAAGATTGTAAAATCTGGGAATATGAAAAGTGTAGTGAAAAGTTCCCCTACATTTTTATTTGATCACTTACAGATGATCTGTTATCAGAGTTAATCAAAGCTTTCAGTTTCCTGAATTGTTTTAGTAAACTTTTAATTTTTCTGGTTTTTTGCCTCAGTATTTTTTTTGTCCTTGCTGTTTGGTGGTCAGTGGGGTGCTGTATGTAGTACTGCAGTGCAGGATATCAATTTTAACCTCATGCATTTAAAGAATAACCCTATGTGCTGGAGTCTGTTGCTGGACTGTGAGATGCATCCTTGAACTCTTGGCCACTCACATATTATTGATTTTTACTTTGCAATATCTATTACATAGAAAGGAGCAAAGTGTGTTACTTCTCTGTGCCCTGCCAAGCAGTAGCAGCTGCACTGCGCCCTCAGTCCTGGGGCTGTATCAAGAATGTGGTTGTACCATTGATGCATTTTTCTCTGTCCTAAAAATATGAGCCAGGCACAGTTAGGGTGATAAAAAGGGATACCTTTATGTAAGGGTCCTCAGGTGCACAGCTTGTTAGGTGGAAAACACGGAAGATTCATGCCTCGCATGATGCATGTACAATTTTTATGGATTTTGCAAATTGACATATCTGACAAGAGCCCTGGAATTAGCAACATGCCTGGTGAAATAGTCCCCCCACTTCTAGCAGCTTCTAAATTCTGCCCCCCCTTCAGTGGGGACCAGGCCCTGTTTACAAAAATATGTCTCGAAAAGCTGGTTTCAACCTTGGTTTCTAAGGACAACCGAGATAGAAAGGGGTCCTGGAATTTTTGTTTTCCTGCCTAGGAAAATGCTGAAGCTAAGCTACAATTACAAGCTACAAACCTACAAATATATGTTTAAAGAATACAGACCATATATAAAAGAAAAAAACGTAAAAACCAAAATTATTTACCACCCTGATAATGGTCTGGGTTTCAATTTAGCAGAAGTCTGCAGGATGTATTTTCTGGCCTTACACACTTGTTTCTCAGTAAGTGCTGACTGATAGATCTGTAACAGCAGTACAGTAGCCTAGCCTTAAATAACATTGCCCATTAGTAGATTTTCCTTCCAAAATTTCAGTGCTTTTCTAAGTATTTGAAATGTTTGTTTGGGTTAGGTCATCATACTCACTCTTTTAACAAAATGGCAACTAAGTCAACTAATTTCTTGCCATATTTTCTTTGTATATAGTACTGTTAACTGTTGGAGGAAACAACAATTTGTACAAAAATATCAGAAGACATGCATGGCTTTGTTTTATTCTCAGCAATGCCTAGAATTTGCTGTAGATAGATAGACAGACAGATAGATCAAGACCATGCATACATATAAATGCAAATCCACATGTATCAAAGTGTCTAAATATATTAAAGAAATTATAATGTACTTTTCAGCTGTTACTTTTAACTAGATACCATTGAGAGGTAAGGGGCAACTAAAATTATTAGCATTACACTATCATTTGTAATGAGATGGTTCTGTCTAGAAATTAAGAATGAAATCACTTGCCTTGTTTCATAAAAGATTGGTTTTCATTATGGACAGGTTGGGGATATTTTCCTTTGCTAATTCAGGAATTCACGAATCTGTGACAAGCCTCTCCAAATAAACTTGGGAGGTATAATTAATCCAAAACTACACAGGCAGATAGGTTACTTTGTCTCAGTGTTATTCTGGCAAATTAGGGAAAGACAAGAAAAATGCCTTTAGTTAAGGGCTTTATATAAAATTAGAATAAATACTTGATGCCTCTGATATATGATGCTTTAAAGAAAACCATGCTTAGTGGGTTTGGGTTTTTTTACTAGTATGCCTGCATAAAATCTTAATTCTGCAGTTGCTTTTATTTATTTCTTCTCCTGGCTATGGTTTCAACACACAAATGTGAAGGCTTAAGAGCCAGATAAAAGTGCTGCTTTTCTGCATTTCCTCTCTTTCCCAATTAAACCTGTTTACCTCACAATCAAATAATGGCCAGAGAATGGGTTGATACACCCAGCTTCTTGTCCCACTTGCATCAGAAATGTTTTAATGCTGGCCTTGTGCCCTTTGATGCCAGCAATTTAAACATCAAACAGTTTTGGTTGTGCTGTATCATCATCACTTTTCATCCTGTATCATGTGTAACAAGATTTTCAAGCCCATCATGTGTTGGGTGGATGAAAAGTCCTGCTGTAAGGATGTTACTGGGGTGGAGAGGAGCTTCCACAGATATTTGCTGTGGATGTGGAAACGATCTCTTGGTGGGATGTAGTGTCAAAAACTTAGTGGGCATGTACATGAAAGAGCAGTAACCATTGCCTAAGCAGGCAAAAATACTGGAGCCAAGGATCTTTCAGGTGGAGCAATGTTGTTACCCAACCCACTCTGGGTTTCTCCGGCTGTGGATGAACTTACTAGTCACCTGACATGCCTGAGCACATGTTGAAAACAGAATGGTTATAAGCAATTAGAAAGACCACTAATAATGTTTGCCTGGAGTTAGCTAGCAATCTCTCCATCCCAGCCACGGGAGATGGCAAGCAACCCAACTTTGGAGGCCAGGTGCCAAGGGGTACAGTAGAGAATGGTCTGCATCCCTTGGCCTGGGGAAGCAAGAAAGAAGAAAATCATCAGCATATTTAAGTCACAAGTGCAAGAGTAGCTTCTGGCTGGGCTGTCAGGCCCCCCGTCCTGGCCGCTGTAACCCAGGAGTGGAGCGGTGTTGGTGAGCAGTGGCAGCCTCACCCAAACCCCACAGCAGCCACCTGCCTCCTCACCATGGGCCACGGCCCCCCTTCCTACCGCAGTGGCTGATAACTGAATTCTGTTGCAAAGGATGTTTGCACAAACATGCAACTGGCTATTGTTTTTAGTCATAAAAAAGTACAGCTCCTTTTTTAAACTAATTCATTACTTTCCTGGTATTGTGGGATAAGAATTTATTGATGTGTGAAGGGGGAAAATCTTTTAATTGGTTTTGAATTTACCTGAGCAATGTGTGACATAGGAAGACAGAAGAACTTGACTTTGCCTTTTTTGCATTTCCCAAAAGTAACTTTCTTCAGAAAGTTTCAAATTCCACTCTTTTCAAATTTTAATGGGGGCATTTTTCCATATACCAAATAGTGTGTAGGCAGCTTTCTTTAATACTCACCTTTGGAGGTCATTTTCTGCGAGAGAGGTGTGACATGCAACAAGCACACGTGAGAAAGCACCACTCAGCTGACACATCCTGTTTTTTATTTTCTGTATTTCTCCTTGTCTCATTCCACATGTACCCCAGTATCTTGTTTATCTATAGCTATATAGTATGTCCAGCCAGTACATGTTTGCAGTGTTGTCCACAGTGTTGTCCACAGTGGACCCCAGGCAACTTCCATCACTGAATTTTAGGATCCTGTGAAGTGTGGTGATTTGGGTTGGGTTTCTGGTTTGTTAGTATTTTTGTTCCCCACTTGCCTTTATTTTAATTTCTGATTATTCTGTGAAAAGTAACACTGGAAGAATTACTGTTCCTGCTCAGTGTCACAGAGGGAAATGTTCCAATAAAAATTTTGATAGCCCTGACCTTCTTCAAAGTTCCAATGGAAGCAATTACCATATAATCATGAGGAAAGGACAAAATTAAAGTTTCCTGACTGCATTGTATGTTGTAACAATGCTGTAAGGAAAGAAATAGTATCTTTATTTCACAGTTTCTCAATTGTCTTTGGTTAAAGATTTGAACATCTTGTTCTAGTTGTCACATTGCTGGTGTGCTAAACATAAGGAACTAATTTTTCAGTCAGTTGCCTGGGAGTGCCTCTGCAATGAGGGCAGTGAAGTACCTAAGAGATGTGTCAATCTGGCTGGTAAGTGTAGAAGGTTCATGATGTCAGACTACTCTTAAGCAGGGTGATAATCACATAACTTGGCTGTAGTTCATGAAAACAGTACTCCAAAAATTTATAAAAAGTTGATGACTAAAGATCTCTACCAATGGTACTTAGTTGTATCCTAAATAATAATTAAACTAGTTTTCCTAGAATTTTGGCTTCTTGCCTGTCAAAACTTGAGACCCCTACACCTTCTTGGCAACGGCCAGTTGGGTGGAACAGCTACTTGGCTGCTCCTGGTGCGTAGGATTGCACTAACAATCTCCAGCAAGGTCATTTACAGGGCACAACTGAAAATATGTACTCAGTACATGTATTTACATGCAGGAATTGAATATAAATTTCCCATGCTGTTGACATGCACTTTATTGGTAAGTGCATTTTTGAGGGAAAGCATGTTCACAGGAATACAAGAAGAGACGGAGAGAATGTTAAATGTAATTTAAAAGTAATTACTTTCATTCAATTTCTAATTTTTATTCTCCAGAGGACAACAGCACTGCAGGCAAACAGTACACCAGAGATCTGAGTGATGAAGCTGATGGTGCCTCCCTCACGATACCTGCACCAGCTATCCTCAAAAAAACCTGAACTTTTGGAAAACTGACTTACTAGGAAGAGTATCTTTCTTCAGAAAACAATTATAATTGATCTGTGTCACTTTATCAGCAAAAAAAACAAACAAACACACAGTTCATATGTGAAAAGCATTATTGCTGGAATATATTCTCTAACATCTGATATTTTTTGAAGGAACCCTTGTTCTCATTGACAGAGCAGCCTTGTGCCTGCTTCTGTTGTACAATATATGCTAACCTCCCTGCTACCCAAATTCACCAAAATAGGGCTCACAATTAATTTTATTCCAGACAGCAAGAGCTCTGTGGTTCTTTATTCCATTCTCTCCAAGTAGCTCATATTTGTAATTAATCTTCCTTCCACTCAAAAAGTGTCTGAGAGGGGGATGGTGCAAAAGTAATTTATGTTTTATATATATATATACATTTTCATATAATGCTTGGGAGAAATTAAAAGTAACCTTAAAGCCCTATTTAAGGATTGCATGAGCTATCCAGGGATGAAACAGAGCACATTCGATGCATGGATTTCTTGCCATTCTCACATGGCAGAGATGCGTGGGAAAAATACTAAACCAACAAAATTCTGCTGAGAAAGAGGGCCTTCCTTCTTCTTCCAAGAATTTTTACCAGTATTATGCATGTTGTAAAAGAACAAGTGTTTTGGGAGGACAAAACTTCTGTCTAAAGATCAGGATGATACCAAAAAATGTAAAGTTATTTTTCATCTTGAAATCCACAGTTGAATACGTCTTGTAAGTATAGATTTAAGATGTAAGGACAAGGTATTTTAAGCAATTATGGCCCCACTGAAGCTACTTTATTCAACACTTGACACTTGACCTATTCTCTGAAGTGGTGCTTAGGGAGGTTTAGAGTGATTTTCTTTATTCAGCAACCCCAAAGTTCTCTTCATAGATGGAGTGGGTAGGTTTATTTCCCCCGAAAGCAGGAACGTATGTATACATATGTATTTCTAGGATGTTTGCTTCCACCGGTTTTAAGTTATCCCCTTGCAGTCCGCGACACCCGAGGCCCACGTGTGCCCGTGCACGGCCGGTGATTCACGGGAGCGCAGGCGTGCCTTGGCAGCTTCATTCTCCGCTCCCTATGTTGAATCCTTGCTTCCACAGACGTGACCCTTCATCCCGACGCCCCCGAGCAGCAGCCCCGTGCCGGGGCGGGCGATGGCTCACACGGGCATCTCCAGGGGAAGCGCCACCTGCACCCCGGCCTCGGCTGCACCCGCAAAGCAATCCCGGGCACAATTCCTTGCGCAACTCGCTCTCCCGAACGCACGCCCGTTTTCCTGTAAAAGCAGCAGCCGAGTATCACTGAGTATTTCCAGTGAGCCTCCCGGACTGGAGATATTGCAGAACCGCGTGGACACCACCCTGTGCTCTGGGATGGCCCTGCTCGAGCAGGTTGGACCAGGTGCCCCACTCTGGTCCCCTCCAACCTGACGCACTCTTTGATTTTGTTGACCCTGGCCGCCCCGCCCCCTCACGGACACGCCGCTGAGCTGGCTCCGTCTTCAAAGCCATGACCAAGACAGGAACAGAGACGAGGGAGGTGGGGTGGGGTGCGGTGCGGGCAGGGAGCGGAGCGGCCGTCACTGACGCTGTCCGCCCGGGGCCATGCCGTGTCCCCGCTCCTCGACGGCAGGACTACAACTCCCGGCATGCCCCGCGTCGGGGAGGGCGCGGACCCCCCACGTGGTCTGTAGAGCTATGCGGCGATTGGCTACGACCGGGAGAGAGGCGGGCCCTCGTGGAGCACTTCCGGTGCCCCGCTCTCGGCACTTGTTTGGATGCTGCCGTCACATCATGGCGACGCGCGGG
>VZUA01035993.1:1936-12426 GCA_013401035.1 Horornis vulcanius | reverse complement strand
ATGGGATTTCAATAGCAGAAAACAGCAGAGCAAAAGGCACACCCTGTATGGGAGCCAGCTGGAACCTGGGGCCACATCCCCCTGTGGGGTTAGAGCTGAAAGCACAGCTGTGACCCTCCACCCCCACAAATCACTACCTACACAACGCTGAAAAGTTTTGCACAGCTCAGAGAGCCTTCCTCAATTTCCATGCAGCTCCATCTTGCCAGAGTCAGGAGTTTAGAGGCGAAGGCAGCGAGCCTTTCCCTCTGATCTTCCATCAGATGTGAATTACCTCCAGCTGGGGAAGCACCATAAGGCAGCTTTATAGAGAAAGGTGTGCAAGGACTCTCTCCCACAATATGAGCACCATCACTCATGAGCAGCCCCCAGGTGAATCAAAGTGGGTTTTATTCATCCTGTAACAGTTCACTCTGCAGCTCAAACACTGCTCCTGCCGTGGGCAAAACCCCACAGAAACAACTGCCTGCAAACAGGGGCTCACACGGGGACCCTTAGGCCCTCAAGATAAATCACAAGGCTTAGGTGAAACTCTGCCAGCCATAATACAGCTGAATCCCCCCCAAAAAACGAAAAAATATCTGATTTTTCATATTACCTTCATATTCTTGCCAATTTCTCAGCAGTGCTATTTAAGGTGCTCTGTACCACTAACTTCCAGTACCACTGAGTGCTAACAATGCCATAAAAGCATCACTTTTATTGTTCAGTGCTAAAAAACAAGTGCTGATGGCATTGATAGGATTAGCTGGTGATATTGCAACTGTCTTTGAAGAGGGATTTCATGCTATTAACTTCAATCTCCAATTTTATGGACATATTTCTCTAGGTAGATTGGGGAGCTTACCACCAGCTAATGGAACAGGCTTACCCCCGTTTCAGTTCAAAGTTACTAAACTGAAAGTAGGAGTTAATATTTAATTCGGTTTGGATGTCCAGAGCCTGAACTGGTTTCCAGCTGGTGGAAATAAGATTTCTGAGAGGGCCCTATGTGCCACCTTTTTCCCTTTCTTTAATTCCTGTAGTAGCCTAGAAACCTTATGTCCCCAAACCAGAGTTTTAAGATATTAATGTAGGAAACATGTGGGAAACTTCACAAAAGGCTACAGAAAAATACAGAATTTATAGTTACCTAACCTAATCTATAGATTATATATAATGTTCTGTAAAATAATATCTACATTATAATATCTACATTATAATATCTACATTATAATATCTACATTATAATATCTACATTATAATATCTACATTGCAAGAGCACTTGGAAGTTGCAGGTGGTTTTTCTGTCCATTTAAAACACCAGGTTCACTGCTGCCTCATTCCTGGTGTGTGAGCATGCTGCCAAAAACACATTCCACATTCTCCTCCCTCCACTCCTAACAAAACCCAGGAACATTTTGGCTTTTGCATCCTTCCTTGGCCTGCTGTAAAGACACTGGTGCTTTTACAGCAGCCTCCAACAGAGCACAGCAGGCACTGTCCTCTGCAGCACCTCAAACGCTGTTTGGGTTGCCTTGGGAAGGGGTAAGAGGCTCAGAACCTGCATTTTTTGTCTGAACATCTCATTTTCTCTAAGCTGTTTCAGATCAGCACTGGTTTGGCTGAGACAGAGAGGAGACAACGCTGCTTTGCTTGTGTTCTTTGAGCTCTCAGCCTGGGCACTGCTGGGTGGCCACACAGGCTGCCCACAGCATTTCATGTCCCCCCCAGCCCTGCTGCTCTGTGTCCTGCTCTGGATCAATCACTCCAGTCAATAACCACTCTCAGGCTGTTTCATTTCTGCATATGAGACACCAGCCAGCCTCTTAACACATCACTTCAACCCTTTCCGAGCTGACAAACTCACGGATTGTCTCATTTTCCCTTTTGCTGCTCTTTACAGCAGCAGACACACTCAGCAGACAGCAGAAAGGTAATTTTGCAGACTTTCCACGATCTCAGCAAATGTTTTGTCTGCTGATTTAATTCCAGCTGTCCGGCTCTGCAGCCCGTCACAGGCTTTAGCCCTCGTTACACTCTGTAAAAGTGTCACCTTTTGCTCATTACTGCTGTCATTTGTTACAGCCCATTGTTCCTGTGCCTGACACGGAGCAGTTCCCTGGTGCATCCCTGCGAGCTGCCCTGTGTCCTTGCAGCATTTGCCATTCCCCAGCTGCAAACCCCAGGCTCTCTGGAGCCCCTTGATGCACAAGCACCCCCAAAAAAAACCTTCTCTCCCCACCTCAAATGGGAATTGGAACTTACACAACCTGATTGCCAAACTTGGTTTTAGTAATATCTGGGGGGAAAAAAAACAACAAACACCAAAAAAAAAACCCCAAAAAAACCAAAAAAACCCCACCACAACCAAACTGCAACACGCATGCAACACGCATGCAACACGCATGCAACACGCATGCAACACGCATGCAACACGCATGCAACACGCATGCAACACGCATGCAACACGCATGCAACACGCATGCAACACGCATGCAACACGCATGCAACACGCATGCAACACGCATGCAACACGCATGCAACACGCATGCAACACGCATGCAACACGCATGCAACACGCATGCAACACGCATGCAACACGCATGCAACACGCATGCAACACGCATGCAACACGCATGCAACACGCATGCAACACGCATGCAACACGCATGCAACACGCATGCAACACGCATGCAACACGCATGCAACACGCATGCAACACGCATGCAAGCATCACCCATCCCCAACAAACACACAAAAACCCCACAACAAATCAAACCAAAACCCCCCAGAATTACTGTACACACAGAGCTCTCCTGTAATGCCCCCCTGGCTCCTGCCAAGAAGTTCAAACTGTTAGAAATGTCCGAGTTATTTCAAGGGGTACTAAAAAGAATTCCTTAACTGGGTTTGAAGGCATCCCTTATGAATGCAGCTCCGTTTCATGCAGGGCCTGCAATTCCTCTGGAAAATGCAGGTTTGTGTTGAGCGGGACTGCACGTGAGGCACAAGCACCAGGAAAGCTCTGTTTGAGAAAAGGGGAGTCCAAAAGTGGGAGCTGAAATCTGAAATCAGTGCCAGCTATCAGCAGCGGGAGGTGCCAAGCACAAAGATCCAGACCCCTCTGAACTGCTCTGGGGATATGAAACAGGAGCTCATTACTCAGTCCCTTATTGATAAAAAAATTACCCTGAAATTTATAATTACAAAAGCCCCCTCTATACCTGCAAGTCCCCCATAACAAATTTTAGCTTGTCTAAATATTAACAGAGAATTTGCTGTAACTCTACTGCCAGTTCAGCTGGCTTAGAAATGATATTTTTACCCCATCACCTGGAATATCCAAAGCATGCAAAGTTTTATCAAGTCATAACAAGAGCTTTGAATGCAGATTTTTCAAACAAATTAATAGATATTTTAATTAAACAAACAAACCCACCCACAAGACTGCTGCCTTCAGAGAATCTTAGTGGTCAGCTTGTTTTGGAAATGAAGACAGAGGAATACTCAAAACTCTAAAATGCTGATGCAGTCCTTTGAAAGCATTTCTTTTGAGGGAAACAGATAGGCTGGCATTTAAAGAAACTTTTCATGTGAGGTTTAAAGGCTCTTTGATTACAAAAGGGAGTCACTCATGGTAAATGAATTGGGAGAGGGGGTTAGAATAGTGGAATATCTGGGTTTAAGTGTTAAACAATGTAAATAATAAACTGTATATTTGGGTCTACTTAAGATGATGGCTCACTGAAAGCAAAACTGAGATTAAGAGCTGTATGTACCCTTGTACCAGAGGAGTTTTAGGCCGTAAAAATTTATCTGAGAAAAAAAAAAAATTAGGGTGAAAGGCTAAATGTGTCAAGTTGTCAGAAGGATTATTAATTCCTTTCTGAGACCAAGAGATAAAGCCAGAAAGACACAGGGAGCATTAGCAAGGGAATTGCTGGTGAGATGCAGCAAACCCATAGAAGGAAACACAAGTTTAAAGGAAGAGGGAAAATTTCAGATTAGAGAGCAGAAATTGTCTCATTGAAGTCTGGTAGAGGAGCATTAGAGGACAGGGGAGTAACAAAATCAGAAATATGGGGAAAGCATTTCTTCACATTGAGGTCCAGAGTCCAGCCCTCCCCACCCCAGCCTTTTTATTTCAGAATAATCAGAATTTTATTTCAGAAATTTTTCTTTTATAATAATCCTCAGCTTTTTTTTTTTTTCCCCAGCCTATTTATTTCAGAATAAAAAGAATAAACTTTAAAACCCCATGGTGTTTAATATGCCACACAGCAGCAGTCAAGGCTGGGAGGGCAACAGCAGCATTGGGGGCAGCTGCTGCTCAACAGCACCTTGTCTGACCTGGGGGAGTCCAGAAAAACTGGCCTTTCTACCCAAAAAATCCCTGCCTGCAGGCTGCTCCCAGAGAGACAGAGCTGAGAACACCCTCAGAATTTGCAAAGTTGGAAATGGTGAAATTGGTTTTTTTCTTTTTTGCCAGCAAATAATAGGTGCACTCAGAAAGACAGCAAAACAAAAAGGTTCTCTAAAGAGTAGAGCTGTAAAACTCACAGGTATGAATCTGCTGCCTTGGCCTAATTCTCCCAAGGAAAAGGAAAAATATTGGATTTCCTGAGAATTCCTGAAAGGAGGAATACTCTACTGAACACCTCTCCAAAGACAGCTTCCTTCAAAGCTGAAGCACCAGAAGCTATCCACTGCAGGCCCATACTTGCTCCTGCCTTTATTTAGGATTGCATTTATCTGTTGCTAACAACCATGATGAGAGAAAAAAAAAAAAAAAAGAGATGAGACCTGGTCATTCCAGACATAAATCTTCACAGAAGCAAGTCAATTATTCTGAACACACTACAAATGTCTAAGCAGAGAGAAGAAAAGAGGGGATGAGTTCAAAGGAAGATCAGGGGAAAGGCAAACAAATAAAAGTTTCAGGTATCCTTCAGGCAGAACTGGGCTGGGGCCAGGGTGAGCATTAGGACATCCCTGATACTCCCCAGGACTGAGTAAGTGACAATAAGTGACACCACTGGCATTGCTTCTCCATGGACCTGCTAAGCCACTCACCAGCTAATTCAGCATCTTCCCAGAAATAAAATTGCTTAGCTATGAACAGCAGCAGGAGAATTAATGAATGTTTTATCCTGTCTTGAATCAAGATGCTCAAATCCATGTACCTGCAAATATTTGCATGGATTGAAATTTTCTTCTCATAGGTCTTTCTGCAACCTTAATTCCATTTAATTTGGGATAAACGTGTGCACATTCACCAGGAAACTTTGTGGATAAATCACAATTATCCAGTTAAAACCCAGGGAAGACCAGCAAACCACGGGGCACAGCTCCAGCCAGGCAGCCACACACAAACAAAGCAGAAGAACATGACAGAGTGGTCACATTTACAGAGGGCTACAAAGACTCCCAGAAATTAAAAAAACTCTTTGTGGGTAATTGGAAAACAGAAAGCACAGAATGCAGAACATTTCATTTGTCTTTCAGCTTCATTTCAGCACTGAGAAAACAACATTATCCTCCTTGCAGTGTTTAGGAATCCCTAATGTCCTGCAGACTGCAGTTAAATCCACATTTTTCTGTGAGGAGCAGTGGAGATCCTCATTTTCTCACACTTTTGATTCACTAGGCTGCAATGCTATCAGGAAACACTTCAGCTAGACGAGCACACCTTAGTATTATTCTATTTTCTGTCATCTGCTGGCTTTGCTTTTGGGCCACTGTGGTTTTCTGTAATGGCAAACAATAACTGGGACATTTTGAGGCATTGGGGTGAACCTGAAGATGGGAAATTACAGGAGATTACTTGGCAGTTCAGCCTCCAAATCCTGGAACTTGATAGTTAGGACAGATCATCTCTGATAGTGAAATATTGGAAGTAGAAACTTCCATAAAGCAAAAACTGACTTATGGGATTCTCAATATAAAAACCAGTCTTTTGATTCCCAGAGGTTAAAATAAGATGGAATCTCTCCTCCTGATATTTCAGTCTATTTTGGCTCCTTTCTTCTTGCTAATGGAAAAAGTAGTTGAGCTGGTAATCACTGAATGAGACAAGAGCAAATATGCCCAAAAATGGAACAATAGAGAGAAATTATGACATTTATGGAGAGATTGGCTTGGGCAGAAGGGAAGCAAGGAGGGGAGATGGAGTGAGATCCATTTCACTTAAGCCTCACACAAAGGAGCCATAAAGAAAGGAAGGAGTTACAAAGACATGGTTTATTGACTGCTCACCACTGAGACAGAGCTTTCCTGGAGAAATTCTTTCTTAGAAGGTTAATTAAAAAAAGGGTTAGGGCCATGATCCGAAAAACCCTTTATTTACCAGCATAATCCTTACTCACACAGGGGATTCCATTGATTTCACTGGACAAGGGATTGCTCTGGGGGCTTAAGGCTTGCAGAACTAGACCCTGTGGTCCTGAAGCATTAAAATTGGGAATACTTTTGGATAACAATAGAGCCAGCCCAGACAGTCCATTGCCTGAGCAACACAGAGCTGTGCTGTGGGATAACTTCTGTAAAATAGAGGGCAGAGCAGATGGCAGTCATGTTAAAAACACTTGGATCTAATCTCCAGTAAGGGGATGGGGTGACCCAGAGGTGTTCCATGAGGTTTTTATTCCATTGTCACTCTCAGTGAAGGCAGAGACACAAAAGATGGTAACACTCACTCCATAACAACAGAAGCCAAAGTTCTCTTTGTTCCAAGGCCCTTTAAAAAGTTTTTTAGCCAACAGGCCAATGCTGAGAGCTCACAAGCATCTCCTTAAGCCAGTCACTGAACACTGCATGCACACCTCACAGCTGCTTGCTCTGTATTTTCTGCAGCTCAGAATCTTTCTGTGCTCCAAATATTTCAAGGCCTAAAATTCAACTCTTTTAGTTTAGTTTCAGACCTCTGTCTATGCAAGGCTGTGAGAGCCCTCTGCTTTTCCAGTCCCCACAAAAAACCTTCATGTGAACGTGGTAGAGAAGAATCATTTGATATTTTTGGCTTGGTCTAGCACTCAGAGCAGACATGCCAAAGTCACAGCCCTCTGTCCAGAACTCTGCTTGGGTGTCTGTGCTCAGGGCCAAGAGCACAACGTGGGGCTGCAGTGGGCACAGCTGCACCTCCCACACTGCAGGGGATGGAGACTGAGAGCACCAGCTCCCCTAAAACTCAGCACCAATTTCCACAGCTCCAGCTCCCCTAAAACTCAGCAAGAACTTCTACAGCTCCAGCTCCCCTAAAACTCAGCACCAATTTCCACAGCTCCAGCTCCTCTTAAACTCAGCAAGAACTTCCACAGCTCCAGCTCCCCTAAAACTCAGCACAAATTTCCACAACTCCAGCTCCCCTTAAACTCAGCACCAATTTCCACAGCTCCAGCTCCCCTAAAACTCAGCACAGATTTCCACAGCTCCAGCACCAGCTCCCCTTAAACTCAGCAAGAACCTCCACAGCATCAGCACGTGTGCAAATCTACACAGCTGTAGATATTTGAAAGAATCCCCCTCTACAAACACACCTGCTCTTAATCTCACCATTAGTATCCTGTTTATTGCCCCCTCTTCCCCCCAGCCTGGTTCTTTGCCTTGCCTTGTTCTGCCTCTCAGTTCCTTTGGAAACACCAGCTTGAAAATCTACAAAAACCATTTAAGTCATCTTTATTCATCAAGTGCATGCTCCATAAAGTGATTCCAAACATCATTAGTGGGAAGGACAGGAATATAAAAAATACTTTGTGCATTTTTGAACTGTGGGATGACACTTTATAGCAGAATTAAAGGATTAACCAAAGCAGGAATGCTGTACCTTAAACACTGGCACTTCTAGCAACACGAGAAAAATACAATTTTGGAGAAATAAGAGTGGTTCATCAAATGAAAACTATTTTTGAGAAGGCTGAGGCCTTATATAAAGTAAACCCTTTACAAACATCAGCCTAGTCTATGCCACAACCAGAAAAACACATACTTTTCCTTTAAGAAATTCCATAAAGTTACAGGGACAGGAAATCAGTGGCAGTTTTATCAGAACAGGAGTACACAGAGGACTCCCAAACATGAGGGCCAAGAAAACCAATTCCCTTCCAGGACACCACAGGAACATCAGGGGCACAGACAACTTCCAACACAAGCATCACCAAAAAAGAACAACTCAAAAAATATCATAGCACCATTTTTTTCTTCTAACCTCCTCATAGTTAAGTATAGCAACAAAAAGAGCAAGAAAAGCATCGATCTGTGCTTCAGGAAATCTCATCCTACCTTTTGCAGCCTGCTCTGCTCCCAGTGCAGAGGGGTGATCAATAAATCCTCAGGGAAGTTCATCCAGCAGCACCCCAAAGCTCCCCAGCTCTGTGGCTGGCTGCACAGCCACCCTTGGGTGGGGACTCCACCTCCCCCAGGGATTTATGTCCTGCAGCACCTGCTCAGGCCCCTCCCTGCCCCAATTTGGATTTGATTGATGTGCTCACCTGTGCCTGGCCAGCTCCTGCTTTGTTTTTTTCACAAACACCTGTAGGTTCTCACAACAACTCTCTCACAGGTGTTGCTGATATTGTTTAACCAATTAGGAGAAGCGTTTGTTGTCTTTACTGACCAATCACGGGGTGCTTTAGGGCAGCATGTTACAAAAGGGCTGTGTGAAATTGAAAATAAAAACCTGAATTTCCTTCTGCCTGAAATCCAACTCTTCATTTCATGTCCAACAGTGACAGGGGAGCACAGGGGAAGCTCCAGCACGGAGGTGACTGCAGAGCTGCAGCAGGAGCTGGGGTTAAAGCCACCCTCTGTCCCCAGAGCCCTCTGAACTGGGGGTTCTTTAAGAATTAAATGCTGTGAATTAGCCACAGGAGAAAAAGCCCAAAAGCAGAAAGGAAATGTGGCTAAAATGGAGACAAAATAAGTAGGGATGGGGGAAAATGAACTGGCAGAGTATAGAAGAATAAATTGTGGCAATAATGACCAGAAGGTAAAAATCTGCTCCCTCCAGTATTCCTCATTTAAAAATTTCCCTCTCCTGATTAAAACTTTGTAAATAGTAATTATTATCACAAAGATATTCATAAACAGATGTTTTAAAAAATGCAAATTAGCCCACAATTCAGAAAATATGCAGTTTGCATGCCACAGGGAATTTAATCTTTGAAAGCAGAAAAATGCATCAGACCCCATTTCCAGCAGAACACCATAACTCAGGACTGCGAGCAGTGCTTTTTTTTTCCCCCTACTTGTTAAATATGGTAATGGAGTGAAAAAACCTATTATTTACTGAAGACTACTGCTTTTATATTGCATTTGTATTCATAAAAAAAAAACCCTGTACAATATATCTAATTTCAAGCTGCTTTATTAGTTTAGCATAAAAGTGAAGCACACTTATATGAACAGAAGTGAAAATAGTTTCTCTTAAGATATGTAAGTATCTACAAATAATTCAAAAGGTACATATTATTTTTCCCATCTTTCCCTGGAAAGGGAACATTCATTCAAATCAGATGCATTTCTGATAAGTCAGAGCAGCTTTCCTGATTGTCATTTGTTTGTGAAATACAACGTGGATTATTGCTTCTGTGAGGGTAATTGGCTGTGGAGTCTCTTCTGTTTCACAGCACTGGAAACGATGAAATTCTATAGATTCTAAAACGAGCATGGTCACTTAATTTAAAAACAAAGCAATTACTGTTCTATTACCAGGAATTCTGAATCAATACATTGTCCTGCAACTGGCACTCACACCCAGAATAAATCTATAATATTACAGGCAGTGGGAAGTGAATGGCAGCAGGGCAGAGGAGAGATTCACCAGGAGTCCCTGGGTGGAGTTTGCACAGGTCACAGGCTCAGACTGGCCAGCCCTGAAAACAGAGCTTGGCTTTTGCTCTTCCAAGTGTCTCAAAATACCCAGCTTGCCCAGGGATATACAGAACAGATGGAGCTTCTGGAAGCAGTAAATTATAATTCTTACCTTATTTTCAACAGCTCCAGTTGGTCCCTTTTGACATCAAAGGAACTAATAAAGCACAAAGAGTGGGTTGGATTTGACCCAAGAGACACACATGCACTTTTATATAGGAGGTAAAATTTTATTGGTGGTGGTAAGCCTCATGGCTTTCCTTTGCTCTGGAGTTTTCTGCCTGTCTCTCTCTTTTCAACAATTCTTTGAATAAACACTGGATGGTTCTCATTTCTTCCTGACTGGAGAAACACTCTGCTTCTCAAAAGGAAAAAAAAACAATAACAAATTCACAGTGGTTTAGTGAGAAACAAAATATTTACCATAAATAATGAGTAAGCAAAAAAAGAAAAGGGCTGAATTTCCAAACCCTGTTTTGACAGCACTGTTCCAGACAGCATCCCCAGACAAGGTTATTTGGGCACCCAAGTTGTCAGCAGGTACTGAACCAGTCTGTTGGTGTTACCCTGGGCACTGAGAATTCCAGATTTCTGTGCTGCCAGGCTCTGACCCCCAGGCAAACCCTGCACTGACCTGAGGC
>VZUA01035968.1:0-22559 GCA_013401035.1 Horornis vulcanius | reverse complement strand
ATATTTAAGCTCTTTTTTTTTTTTCTTTTTCCCTTTAGACATCAGAACAAGAGACTAAAGGTCTTCCCAGCAAAAAGGGAATTGTGCAATCAATAGTAGGTCAAGGCTACCACCGTAAGATAGTCCTAGCATCTCAGTCCATACAGAATGTTGTTTATAAGTGAGTATGTTTCCCATGGTTATTTATTTTGTTTTTATGGCTTTGTTAAGGATATATATCTGTTTATCAGGGATTAACTGTTGTGGAATAACTGTTTGTTCATGTAGCAAACAGAGAGGCATGTTAAAATGCTTGGTGAATCTTAAACGTCATTTTGTGCCTCCTCTGTGATGCCAGCAGAGGGCTTAACTGTGTGCTTATTCTAAGTAAGATGAGCATTATAGCTTAAAATTTATTTTTCTGAAATTTTTATTTTCAGATAGCTAAATCTGTCTTCTTTTTCTTACTTATATAAAAGTATATATTTTCAGTAATCCACTTTAGAAAAATGCAGGAAGAATCTCGTTACTCTGCCATAAAACTTCAGTAAGTGAAATCAAGAAATTATGTGGTTGAATCTATTTGGGCATCGTGATGTATTTTCAGTATGTAAAAATAACAAGATACTATGTTCTTATAAATTAAATTTGACGTATTAAAACGTTATTTAAGATTTTTAAGGTGTTTTCTCTGCATTCAAATATTTCTGGAGCTCTGCTTTCATTTTTAATTTAGTAGGATTGCGACTTACTGGTCAACTTCTTCTGTGTCTCTTTAAGTGATGGGCAGTCCTCAGCAATACCTGTAGCCAGCATGGAGTTTGCAGCGATTTGTCTAAGAAATGCCTTGCTGCTACTGCCAGAAGATCAACAGGAGCCCAAGCAGGAAAATGGATCTAAAACTAGTAATCAGCTGGGGGGAAATGCAGAAAACACTGAAAGCAGTGAAGCATGCAGGTAAACAGAATTGAACATAAACCTTTCTTTTTGTCCAGAGTAACTCTGGGCCCACAGTCTGTGTCTGCTACTTACCTTGTTTGGCTAGCAGAAAAATAGAACCTATTTGTAAATTATCTTAATAGTGCTGGCCTGTTCAAAGAAATTGTTTAGCAGCTTATTGTTTTAATTTAAGAATAAAATACTGAGTTGATTCCTCCTGTCCCTAACAACTTTTATTAAGTTAGACAGTGAAATTATTTTTTCCCTTGGCCATCTTTTTTTCCGTGCTGCAAATGTTATGTTTTCCCACACCCTCCTGCTGTGCATATTGGTATTTCTCTAATTGTAAGTGAAGTTTCACATGTTACAGTGATTTTGTGTGTGTGCGCACGTGTGCCATGTACTTGATTCAATATATATATGAATGTCTGGAAACTCAGTTGTAAACATTTCCCCATGATCAGATTTGACATTCATCAGCCCTAGCATGCTTTGTTGTGTTTGCATTAAAATGGGCAACTAGATTTAGAAAGTAAGTAGGAAAGCAGCATGGTGCTATTGCTTAATAAATCATATTTTGCAGGAAAGAATTTAAGAAAAATTTTTTGTCGATAAAGTTTCAGAAAAAGTAATTTGTAGACAGTGTATGTTAAAGGAAGGTAGTTTATTGCATCACCTCATACATTCTGGACTTGCTTTCAAAGAGTAACTTTTGATCATAGTCTGCATTTCCATTAAAGATCATTTTAAGGGGAAATGTTACAATAACTCATCTGGAAAAAGTGTCTGTGGCAGAACTTGAACTACTTAGAGAGTAATGAAAAAACACACTGGTTTTGTCAGACCTGAATACAGATAAATGTTAAAAAGATAAGATCCATTTGTCACAAGGCAGGATTTACTGCACACATAGTGTGTTGTGTAGGCACAAGGTGCATCCTCATATCCTGAGGCTGTCTGCAGATAGACTGTGGCTGGGGGTCAGTGGCTGTTACTGTTAGAGCAATATTTGAAAGCTGTTCTCTATAATCCTGTTTTTCCAATTACACTCTATCTTGTCAAGTGACCAAATGATTTATAAAAGTTGGAGGGTGGTTGTGGGGTTGTTTTTTTTTTTTGGTTGGTTGGTTGTTGTAGTTTTGGGGTTTTTTTCTCTTTAAGGTTGGAGGTTCTCTGGCAAGTATATATGCAGCCCATTGAGATGAATCTTTAGTTTAAATGGGACTTCAATTTTAAGCTTTTGGGGTTCACTAAGAGCCAGTAATGAAAACGAAATGGTGGCCCTTACTCAGACAAGACCTCCTTTTTTTTCTTTTGGGGTGGTTTTTGTTTATTTTTGTAGGAGTGAGGAAAGGAAAACATGCCCTATATGGGAAGATCCTTTGCTGCCTTCTGCTTTCAAAACCAGATGCTTCTTCAGCTGAAAAAAAGCTAAAGAAAGGACTCCCTCATATCTCCCAGCAGTCATTGCCAATTTCAAAATATCCAACAAAGGAGGCTGTTCTTGAATTTCTATGTCACATTCTGAAAGGTTCTCTAAGGATTTGTTCCTTCTGACAAGGGAACCTCTGTGAGAGAACAGTAAAACATACAAGGCATTTGAAGAAAATCACACTAATTGAACAGGATGGTTTTAAAGCAAATCCCACTAATTGAGCAAGCTNGGTCATATTCACTTTCAATTCTGAATTTTCTTTTAGATCTTTTTGTAGACCTTGGTGTCTCTCTCTGCCAAGACACAGCCATTAGCTGTCTCTTCAATTCTCATTCCAGAAGGAGGTTCTTTCAGCTTATTGGAGGGTGAAGTTTCATACTTCTTAAATAGAATTAATATCTCCAAATGCTCCTCCCCCCCAAAAAAAAACAAACAAGGTCTAATTTTAAGAAAGTGGAATTTTATTTGGAAAAAGGAGAAAAAAAAGGGAGACTTTTGTAATAAAGGGTAGCTAGAAGTCTAAAGGAAGCTGTAGCATTTTGTGGGTTATCTTTCTAGAATATTTATGTAACTAGTTTTTAAGATGTCTGGAAAGATCTATTTTACTGCTTTTCTTACGGGCTAAAAGAGGAAAAGCTACAAATGCAGCAAATTCTGTGTCCCTCCAGTTAAAAATGCTTATCCTACACTGAACTTCAAAAATAGCTCAAGGCTGTGAAGAACGGTGTGGGTTGTTTGGTCTGTCAGTCAAATCCTTTCCAGCAAGTGTCCCACTTCTTCCTTCTCAAATAGAATGGTTAGGATAAGAGCATGTGCCTCAATCTCTGCATAACTTCAATTCCTCCTCTTTTAAGCTGCAGAATTTTTTATGCTCTTTTAAATGGAGTGAGTAAATACACTGAGAATTTTTAAACTGCTTATTATAATAATACACTGTTTTTATTCTAGCAATAAAAGTCATGAAGGGGATAAATTCATTGCAGCTCCTCCTTCTTCGCCTTTGAAGAAACAGGAATTGGAGAATTTAAGGCAAGTAAATAATATAAAATATCCACCATTAAACAAGTCTCTTCCTTAATTGTGACTCCTAGTTGGTTTGTTTGGTTTTTTTTGTAGGCACTTGCGATGTTGAATTGTAGCTGGCAATCTTTTTTTCAAATGTCTGTGCTTCCTTTCTTCTGGGCTTTGAATCTGAACAAATAGAAACCATCCAGAATTTCAACTTATGTCTGTTTGATCCCAGTATTGTAAGTTTGGCATTACATATTGGGCAAAGCTGAAAATATCAAGTGCCATAAGGACAAATCTAAAATCCTGAGAATGGCTGTTGACATTGGTGGAAGGGGATGGAAATTACTGTGTGTACCTTTACCCTTGAAAGCCACGATAAGGCTAGTTTGGAATTCAGTCCCCACGTTATATGTTTGTTGGATGGGAAAAAATGAAAGTGGAAAGCAGCATAGCTTTTACCAATGAGAATGGTGTACTTTTCAGCTGGAATAAGTCCATAGTTTGCATAAAATAGAAAGCAAAAACACCTCTCCAGGCATTTGCCTTTCTCCCAATAGAAAAATATAGATTAAATTTCACTGTAGATTTCTTATGTGTTTTCAAAGATCCTTAAACTGCTTGTTCAGGAGTCTGAGTGTTCTCCAGATAGAATAACTCACATGTGTGTAAATAAGTCTCCTGTTATCTGGAGCCTCTTTACTTTTCCCCAACAAGATTACCATTTACTGGTAATGTTAATTATTTCAGGTGGCTTCCAGCCTATTGAAAATCTCTTACTATAAAGCTTGCACCTGTTTAGAAAAAAAGCAATCTGTTTTAAGTTTTCATTATGGACAAAGCATACAGTAATTTCCCACTTGAACTCTTAGGTAAACATTCTGTTTCAGCCTAACCCCAGGTAACCTATGTTTTATAATGACCAGCTTAACCTTTCCTTTGCTCCTCTACATGTAGCAAATCTTCTTGTACTCATTTAAAAGCACTTCAGGAGGAATCTGTGAGGTGATGTCAATTATTTATTCTGAAGTGGTACAAGAGTGTGCTACTTGAAATCGAACATGTTGGATTCAAAACAGTGATGTGGGTTGCTTGTGGGTTTTGTGGGTTTTTTCTCCTCCTGGCTGTTGGAAATGTGGCTGCCACATGTCAGAATTACACGGTGTCACTTTGTGATTTTTTATTTTAATATGTAGTCTTATCTTTCACAATCAGCTGTTGTTATCTACTGATGAAATCTGACAACATGTCAGGAAAAACTTAGCAGTTCAGCAAGAAGTGAGCTGCTTCTGGTAAAGAACTTCATATAAAGAAAGGAAAAGCATTAATTTTTTTTTTTTTTTTTTTTCAATACATGCTTTGGTTTAATCTAGAGGACTACACATTCCTAGAAAGTGATTCTGCTGAAACTGTTTCTAAGCTTCTGGAGATGTGAATAGTAAAATATGTTACACTCAAATAGTAGTCTTGTATATTTATATTGTAAATAGTAAATTCCTGTAGCTTTGCTCACTAAGGAGCTAAGTGAAAAAATTGAAATTCTTGTTGAGTTCGGAAAAATTAACAAAAAAAAATTGTGGATGTTGTCAAGGATTATCCTAAGGAATAGGTATATGTTCAGTTTTTTCCTGGTAAATCACTGACTTGAAAAACCTCTATTGGTTCTAGAACTAGAAAGGGGCTGTGAATGCTTTTTTGGATGATTTTATACAGCTGAGGATCCTTGTAACAGTTCAAAATGCTTGACTTACCTTTGCCCCCGAACCATTTTTAAAAGCTAAAAATATCATCTAGAAAAGCTTTACATGCCCTACATATTCCTTGATACTTCTGTACAAATTGAGTGCACTCTCCTCATAATAAGCTGTAATTCAAATGCAAGGTTTTAAAAACAACAAGAAGTCTGAGGACACCAATTGTCGCTAAGAGTTTATGCATTGGAAGTAGAAACTCCAGATTTTTCTTCTGAGTTTCTTCTAAACAATTTTCCTTGCTGCTTCTCATCCTTGGACAAGCCAATTCCCCTGCTTTGTATGTTCCATGCACCACAACCACCTAACACTGTTTGGATACATCAAGAGAAAAGAAGTTCTGGTAGACCACAGTGCTATATTTGGAAAATTTTGTGGATTTTATTGTAAAAGTTGAGATGGATAGCAACAGATCTTGTTGTAGTCTTTCTCCCTAGGTTGAAGGTCTTTGAATGAGAACCTTAATTTTCACCCTCAAAGCAGATAGAGATAAAGGAATAATTTGATCATTTGTTTTCTCCACACTTACCCAGTTTTGCCTCAGTTACCCATTTAAAGGTTGCAGTGGTCTGTTTGGCCCTGTCACAATGCTAGAAGCTTACAGTGATCAACACCCATAGCTGTTTTACTCTCTTCTTCCTCACTCTTAGCCACTGTATAGGTCTTCCCCATCTCCCCTTTGCTGGTGCTGTTTTTCCCTCTGGAGTAAGCACAGTTTGCATTCTGTATTTCATAACATTTTGTATTGTTTGCCTGTGTTAAAACAAAAAAGTAGATAGTTTGCATCCATTGTTTGGCTTAGCTATGTGAAATTATTTCAGATTAGTGACGATCTTTTAATGGTTTAGAAGTGTCATTTTTGGTGCCTTCATACTAAGTTTTGAAGAACTGGATTTGCTCTGGGTTGCCATTTCCCTGAGAAATAAGGCAAGTCAGATGTGGAGTTTGGGTTCCATAAACTTACAGTCTGTGTGGGCTGACAAATCCTGTTGCCTAGACCTACACAAGAGGCTGTTTGACATAATCTGGCAGTTTAAAAAAACATTTTTCTTTTTCCTAGTGCAAAGGCATTTTTATTTAGGGCATGCGGAGGCTCGGTGATGCTGGAAGTCTGCCGTGCTCAAAGGCGACCTGTGGAGTTTTGTCAGAATCCTGACCGGGGTGAAAAACTAGTTTGTCTTTTCCCTTGTGGTGCAATTCTTCTGCTCCGGTTGGCTGTCAGCTCTCCTGAGTGTTTGGTTCAGCCAACTCAACAATGGATCCAAGAGCAAGAACACAACTGCAGGGGAGGAAACCTGAATGTTTTCCTCCTTAGATGGCTGTTGCTGAAGGCTTTTGCCAGCTCTTATGTGGCCCCAGCAGTGACTAGTGCCTAGAGCAGAGGAGTAGGTTTCGTCCTGTTGTGTGATTGGAGCATGTGTTGCATTCGAATTTACATTTGCAGAAATAAAAATAGGCTTTAAAAATTGTGGGAAATGTAAGAGACATTGATGGGAAGGGCAGTAGCAACCAACTCTGCAGGCCCTGACTTGTGTCTAAGGGTATTTTGCTGGTGACAGCATCTCTGCTGATTTAAAAGCTGTACTTCCTTGAGGCAGAGACAAAAAGAGGTTAGTTAGAAGCAGGCTGTTATTGCAGAGATTTTGCTTCCCCGTTCCATCCCCCTCCCCAGTCACAACCTTTCAGAAATATTTTAGGTTTGGGTCTTGAGCTGGGGAAGCTTTCCTCTCCCTCTCTCAAGCTTTTGTATGTGTTCAGATTTGATGTGACATCTGGGCACAGTGGAGAGGAAGTGGGGGGTAGGGGGAAACACTGGAGAAGTTTCTTATCCTGCTTGTGCATAATTAAGGAGCATGCCTCCTGGGAAAGGGGAATAAAGGCACCCCAGGTCCTGCCATGAATTACATGACTTACTGCTGGACCGAAAGTGGGCTTGACAGTTGCCAGAAGGTTGGCGCAATAATAGCCCGCCTACCAGCGGGAGAGCCGACGGCTCTCTTCCCATCGCTCCCAACGTGGGACCCCACTCAGAGCATCCACTTGTCCTCCCTGGAGAAGAACAGAGTCCTGCTCACAGCAGGGCGTCGTGGGCAGAGGCTTGTGCCCTGAGGACAAGGCAGCCTGCACTGAATGATGTTTTACCAAGTGGAAAATATCCCCAAGAACGGTGTTTGGAGAGGGGGGCAGTTATTACAAAGTGTGAAGCTTGGCCTAATGATGGCGTCCTGATGTGGGGTTATTGTTTGAAGATGGAAAATGTGAGTAGTTCAGATTTCATTAAATGAACTGCCAGAGATTTTCTGTGTTTGGAAAGATAAGCAAGTCTGTGATGGCAACAAAATGCCATGCATCAGTCAGAGTCTTGGCACTGGGTTACAGCCCTCAATTGAACACAAAACTGGAAATGCCAAATTCTCCAGCGTTTGTCTCCCTGTGTGCAGACATTGTACAATAGAAGAGTGAAATATGTTACAGCTTAATTGATAGCTACTGTGTGTCTTATAGGAATCTAGAAATCTACAACAGAAGGTGAGGGCAAAGGAGTACAAATTAGAGTCCAAGGCAAGACCAGTAACAAGATTGTGAGAAACTGAAACTGTCCATGAGAAAAATGACACATGGTGAAGTCCATGTTTTTTTAGTCTATTTATGATGAAAACTGCATAATTTTACTGAGCATATCATTGTGATCCTTGGTTTATATTAGTAGGAGAATTGAACTGCAAAATTTTACTGAGCACACCATGGTGCTCATTGATTTATATTGGTAGGAGAATTGAGCCCATAAATAATGAAAACTAACTCTTTTACTTCATAGCTAGATGGGAATTCATTATTGAAAGTTTGATTTATTTCTTTAGCACTAGTGTATTTGGAATCACAGATTTCTCCATTTAACATATTGGCTCTCTCTCCCACTCCCGTTTTTGTTTTTGTTTTTTGTCTGTTTCCTTCCAGGTGCTCGATCCTTGCATGTAGTGCTTACGTGGCTCTGGCTTTGGGGGATAACCTTATGGCACTGAATCATGCAGATAAACTTCTGCAGCAACCAAAGCTCTCAGGGTCTCTTAAGTAAGTCTGGGGTCGTTTCTTCTTTGTCAGCCCTGTTTTTTGTTGGAGAGTTCTGAGTTGAAGCTTCCAATGTCTATAGTTGCTTGCCAAATCTGCGTCTGATGCAAAGAATTGCTTGGCCTGCTCCTGTTCTTGTTGAAGTCCTGACTAAATGTCCATTGACACACAGGAACATGAATTCCCTCCTTTGTGTACGAATTCCACATAATTTGGAATCAATTGCTGCTTTTGTTGCTGTTTCTCCAGCTCTGGGTTCCATGCAGCAGCAGGACCATCAGGTCTCTGTCGTGTTTCACTGTGGGGTTGCACATGCTTGGCACAGCACAAGGGGCAGGGATGTGCAGCTGTGGATAGCCAACATCAGCCCAAACCCACACAGCTGAAAGGTTGCTTATGAAACTACAGCCACAGAGGGGAATGTTGGCTCCATCACTCAGGGTAACACATCCTGTGTGTGCAGGACTGTCACTTCACTTGCTACTGCTGCTTATATAGGTCCCATTCTTCAGTTTCTTTTGTTCACCTCTCATTTAGTACTGTATTTTTTGCAGGATATTCAAAACACATTCTTTTTCTGCCCACCAGTTCTCATATAGCTCTACAAATGCAAACAAAGCAACTTCAGTCCTGTCCTTCTGACACTGTGCATTTAATGTAATATTTTTCAAAACTCACAGTGTACTTGTGGAAGGCAAGGTAACTCATGCTTATTTTCATATGCTGGCACCATGCACTTAACAGGTCCATGCCAATTAAATTTTTTGGCTCCTGTTCTTCACACTACTGCAGGAGCACATCCTTTTGCACAATCATTGTATTAGCAAGATCTTTGAGGAGTTTGCAAAGTAACACAATTCTGTGTTACTATTATGTAATGAAAGAAATGGTAAATAACAGGTTTTTTACAAAAACAAAGAGATGTGTATCTTGGTCCAAGGAAAATGGGTGCTTTATTTTTATTGAATGTAAAATAATATAACACTTTAAACAGTAGTTATATCCATATTCTGGGATGGCTTTTCTTAATTCTCTGAATAAAGCCTCACCAAGGTACTTTTTCTATAGAATCGTAATTCCTGTGCATGGATGAATTGTCATTATTCAGGTGTGGATTTTTCTTAATAACTTTGGTGCATAAAAGCAGTAAATGGTAGAACTGTGAGTATTATGACAATACCTTATGAGCAAGTTAACTTCCATGCAAGTATTCCCAGTACTACTTCCCAAGTGCCCACATTAAAGACTGCATTGTTTGTCTCACATAACAAACTAGGGATTGCTGTGCTGACATTTGTACCCTGACCCTTTGCTGTTGTAGGTTTCTTGGGCATTTGTATGCAGCAGAAGCTCTCATCTCTCTAGACAGAATATCTGATGCCATCACTCACTTGAACCCCGAGAATGTCACTGATGTTTCCCTTGGGATCTCTTCAAATGAGCAGGATCAAGGTTAATGCGTCCACACTTCATTATAACTGGTTATGCTTTCAACTGCCTTCCTGCTGTAACTTTGTAGACACAAATATAATGGTGATTAAGACGTCTTGTTTTAAGACCTGTAGGCTATTGCAGGGTGGGGGAAGGTGTTGTTTGTGGTTTTGTTGTTGTGTTTTTATTTTTCTGGCTTCAGTTCCTACTTTATGTTTGGTGTGTCTTTTCCTTGTTTGTCTTTCCTAGGAGGTGGTTAATTCGGTAGCATTAACAGGACTGTATATTGTAATACTCTGACTTGTTTGAAGGAAACTTTTGAAAGCTGCTTTTGTTAAATGTGCTATTATGGTTAAGTTTGGGTTTTATAACATCTCTTCCAACTTTTTGGTCCTTAAACCAGGCTTTATCATACCACCAGAGTCCACTTTAGTGAGATATAGGAGTGGGGACAACTTAGTTAATTTGTATCTTAATCTTCTTGTTGGGAGTGTGTATTCTCTAAAAGAAAAATACTTCAGAACCATCTCTAGAGTGAAGTTTACAGCACCTCTGATTCCAGTGACATGGCTGCAGTTTAAACTTCCCTATATTCATCTGCAAATCTAAAAGCACAATGCTGAAGATAGGAAGTCTTAAATGACATAAACTCGAGCAAACTGATCTGTTTTCCCTCTTTCATGGCAGACTGTGAAGAAGGCAGAAAATTTGTATCTTTATATTATTTTTCTAATAACCTTTTAAAAAGGTCACAGAACATGATGGGTTTGTGTTTGGTTTTGTTTTTTCTTTGCAGGGTCTGACAAAGGAGAGAATGAGGCAATGGAATCTTGTAAGTACCAGCCACTGAATTCAGCAGAGTACAAGAACTTATTTGGCCAGTTGGAATAAAAGTGCAAGAAAAATAATTTTTTTTTTATTGCAGCTGGCAAGCAGACACCACAGTGTTACCCCAGTTCAGTCACATCTGCACGAACAATGATGTTATTTAACCTTGGAAGTGCTTACTGCTTGAGGAGTGAATATGACAAAGCTCGCAAGTGTCTTCATCAGGTATGGAAAACAAATCTCAAGGCAGCTTTAGGGACAAATGTACTTCCTTGAAAGTGCATTCAGATCACGGCAAATTCTGGTGATTTCACAGCCCAGGCTTATTTGCAGACCCTGCTGAGATGGTGGCTTTCTTTTGTCTTTATGAATAAAATAAAGACATCTGTTTTTATGTTTTTTCTCTATTAGAAACAAAATGAATTCCAAAATTCTTACTTGTGTAAAAAGTTCAGTACCACTATAGGCAGCATTTTTCTTAGGTCATATCAGAACAGTGGAAGATGGCTGGGAAGACTTTTCAGGTTTTCTAAGTTTACTTGTTTGTTTGGGGTTTTGTGTGGTCTTTTTAATGGTCCGGTAGTAATTGTTATAATTCACAGACGGTTTTCTCCCTAGTCATTTAATAACTCACCATCAGAACTATTATCTTTAGGGCTGTGAGAGCAAACTGCATTTCTGCTGGAGGTATGCTCCTTGTCTGCCTCTTGTCCCAAAAATTCTCAAGTACTGCTTTTGAAATGCTGTCTCCACTTAGCCTGTGTCACATCACTTGGTCTTGCTCATGGCTGGGGCCCATATCTTTCAGTCATGATGTTTCTCTTTTGGCAGCCACTCCTGTCTGTTAGGAAGACTGCTTGGATACATTGTTGAGCTACAAACTGAAACAGCAGCTTCCAAATTACTTCACAGCATTTGTGTATGTGAACAGATTCAAATCCTATGAGGCTTTCAGCTGCTTAAGGCAGCTGTCTGGCTCTTTTTCCTCCTGAGGCTTCTTATGATGGGACAGGTGTCTGTGCTTGGGCTCTGTAACACCTGTGCAAAGCTCAGAGGAATGCAAGGCCACCCATGGATTTAAAATATAGCGGGGCTCTCCATCTACAATAAATTCATTGACTTCAGCTGAAAAATGGTTGTGTATGGAAAGCTAATGAACAATCCTTGTTAACTTTGTATTCTGAACTTTGGAGCAGTGCAGGTTACCTTCTTCACCTGTCACCTCACCAGCAAACCATGCTAGGCTGGCCCAAGAAATTCAGATCCATATGAACATAAGCACATAAGCATTAGCAGATGGTCCTGCTAATTAGTGTGAAACAATCTTGCTATGTTGATAATCTTGCAGTCTCTCCTTGCATGCTTAAACCTGATGGAGTGTACAAGTTTGAAAAAATCTGGTCTTAGTTGATGAATTGTTGTTTAGTTTCATTACCTAAGATGGTGGTAGCAATCTTGTCAAGGGGCACTTTCTTTGTGCTGGATCTTTTTCTTAAGCACTTTTTCTCCCCACCCTTTTCATTTTCAATAAGGCTGCTTCACTGATCCACCCCAAAGAGATCCCTCCTGAGGCCATCCTGCTGGCTGTGTATCTTGAATTGCAGAATGGTAAGTTGGGAAATGTTCCATCAACTTAAATTTGGGATACAAAGGGAGGAGGGCCATAGTCATCATTCCTACTCTATATAGAGCTGTGCCAGTATTTAGAGCAATACCCTTTAGACCCTGCCTCCATTTTACACTGCTGTGGATCCATGTATGTTAACCTTCACTTCCATAGTTTATTGCCATCCCGTTCTTACACATTCCTAAACATTGATTTCCTGAGCTGAAGTTTTCTATCTTGGTGCAGAAGTCAGCAGTCTTGGATAGGCTCAGTAAAACCCTTGAGGTTTATACTATAAAAAAGGTTTGAAAAGTTTTCTCCATTAAAAGGCAACCACAATCCAAGTTTCCCAAAGAAGCTGTGTCAAGGCCTGTGTAACAAGAATGGAAGCAAAGCTTGTAATAGTGGTAACTGTCTCTTCCACAATGCTTTCTTTTGAAGGTTCAGTTTGCTTGTATGAGGGGAAAGCTGTACATAATGGGAAACTGGAAAGGTTGCACTTGAATTCTGCAGTGTGAGCAGACTGGTTGAAGCTGTCATGGTTGCAGACCTGTGGCCCTTGGGGGCCCTTGGTGGTGTGAAATGTGTGTTCTATGTGCCTGTTCCCCCCTTCAGTGATGTTGCATTGCAGGCAGGCTGAGGATTTGAGCATTTGCATTTGAAATTGAGAATTCTGCAAAGCTTTTCTTACGAAGATGTTTCTAAATTGGAATTTTGGAAACCTTTATTTCTGCAACAAAGATGTACAGAGCAGAAGAGAGTAGAAAGTGGGATTTACGACACTCACCCTCTTCTAAGTCTGTAACTAAAAGAGGCTAAAGACATTTTTTGTTCTATAAATGACAACAAAATGGTGCATCTCTTCTGAAACTAAAACTTCAGGGAAAGAAAAGTATGATGGAGAAATACTCTCCTCAGAACTCAGTGTCTTTTCTCCTGTAATTTTACAAGTTTAATTTTTAATGAAGAGTAAGTTTTCCGTGCATGTTGGTGGTTATTTGATGGACCATACCTACAGTTGAAAATCAGATTTCTTCTTTTAAAAATGTGTTTTATCCCCTTGGCATTCACATTACTGTCTGCAATGTCACAGTGTGAGGGCATTTTGTGTGAGCTCTAGCACCTCACTGTGCAGCTGGGAGAGAAAAGAGGTAACCTTTGGGAAATTAGAAGGTGCTTTGGCATCTTCCAGCTCTGAGGTAAAAGCTTGATGTTTTCAGCTAAGAATAGGTGGACTCAATCAAAACTATTTTTTTCAAAGTTCCTGTTGTCTACTGCTCTTCCTATACGTGCCAGGATTTCACTGGAGAGGAAGGACTGCTGGTGTACCTGGCCTGGGCCCAGAGCTGGCTCATCAGCTCTGTCCCTGAACAGTAATTCATGTCTTAAAATGGTATTTTGGGTTTTTTAATTGAAACTTGTCTTGTAGGTAACACGCAGCTGGCACTGCAGATCATCAAGAGGAACCAGCTGCTCCCTTCTGTGAAAACACTCTCTGACATGCGGAAAAAGCCTGTTTTCCAGCCAGTCCACTCAATCCAGCCCATTCAGATGCCAGCTTTCACCACTGTTCAAAGGAAGTGAAGGTTGTGCTTTAACCTGCTGCTGCCCTGATCATGGGGGCTCGGAATTTTGTATATTTTTTTAACCTAGGACACCTGAATACCCCAATTGCTGGAGTGTGTTTGTTTATGTAAATTTTTAATAAAATATGTAAACCAAAATATTTGTTTTGTAAAGGTTATTTCACGAATGATGGGAGGTTGGTACCTGCTTTGAATGGGAGTGGCAGTTTATTTACAAAAAAAGAAAAAAAGGTTATCCAAGTGTGTATTTTAGCTCTTTTTGAAGAGAATAGAGGGGAGAACAATGAGTGGAGAGAACCATTTACCTGAAGTCCAGAAAGAGCAGTGGATCTGTTGTGTTGGCTGCTCTTTGGACACATGAGCCATGCTCTTCCTCAACAAAGAGGGAACCTGTTTCTGTTGGCTTTTCTTTTTTCTGTTTTTGTTTGTTTTTTAACTCTCCCTGGTTTTCCTTTGCCCAACAGAAAGGTGTAATGGTGCAGGCATGGTGGAAGCATGGGCCTGGCTCTAAGTTAAAGGGTGGGTTTGGGGTGGATTTTTTGTGGGGAGTTTGGGGGATTTTTTTGGTTGGTTTTTGGGGAGGTTGTGGCAGTTTTTTTAATCTAGTTTCCATACCTCTCTCTTTAAAAAAAAAAAAATCTGCCTCTTACTCAAAGGAAGATGGCAGCATAATCAAGGACCCTCTGGTTATTTGCTGTGAGCACAGGAGGGGAGGAGCCATCCTGCCTTGAGACCTATTGCCGGCAATAAGATAATTGGAGCCCAGCACCCCTTTCACAGTCCCTCCAGGGCTGTTTTGTGCCATTTCAGCTATCCTGATAATCTCCAGGGTAAAGCTGAGCTACCACCTTATCTCCCTGTGCTGGTGGCATTGTACTTTGCCTCCAGCCAGCGCCAAGAAGGTCACTACTCCAAGAAGCACCTTGGATTCTGGGCCTGCCACTTCTGCCCTCAGTAAGGTGAGTGTGAGGGAACGCAGGTGTGTCCAGGACAGGAAGGACATCCCTGGGTGTGTATCCATCATCCTGAAGAAAGCAGCCGACAGAAACAGAACAGCAAGTGTATTAAACTGTGCAAGTTGTGGAGTGAGCACAGGTGGGGCTGCAGCAGAAAGCATGACAGCAGCAAACATGAAACCTACCTTTGAAGCTACTCTCTCGTGTCAGATACCTGCCTGCCCTGCTTTTCAGTCCTTTCAGAATACAACCCAGTAGCTGCCTTTTTCAGTAACTTTTCTATCTTGCAGGAGCTGCAATGCACCCTCGTCCTCAGGTAGGGGCAAACAGTTTAGAAACACTAGGGATAAAAAATTTATCAGGAAATAGTAGGTAGCGATCACCTTTCCCAAAGAAGGAAGAGAGCCAATACATCCTTTAGGTCAGAGTAGATTGACTGATTAAACACAAAAAGGTTCAAGATGCTCCCTGTGTGGTCCCGGGCCCTGAATAGAGAAGATTCTTCCCCACCCCCCCAGGAATGCGGGGCATTCACATGCAAAAGATGCTCTGGCCGTGCCCGGGCTCGGTGAAGGATGCGGTTGTTTCCCAGATAAGGCACATCTATCTTATCGCAGCCGCATGTGCACGTCAGCCACAGCCTTCGGCCCCGGCTCTCCCGGCTGCTGTGCCCTGCGGCGGCTCAGCCCCCACAGCAGCTCTGCCTGAGTGGTGACGGCGGCTTCCAGCTCGCATCGTTTACTATTAACAGAAGGGAAAATATAAATATCAAAACGCATCAAGGGAGGCAGCAAGCCACGGACCCGGCTTCTCCCTTCAATCCTTTTCCCTCAGCTGCTTTTGTCTCTGGTAGGAAAGAAGGTCATGTAAAACGGTGAGCTGTCCTTTCCTTTGGTAGAAAAACCAGGAGCACGAGCAGGCCAGGCTCAGCCGTGGGCTAAGTTCGTAAACCCAATAATGCTTATAGCAGCTTGGTTTGGGCCACTTCCTGAAGGAAAGGGTGCCTGTCCCTGTCCCCACACTGTCCCCTTACCTCTAGGATCGCCCCTGCAGCCATGCACTGGCTCATGCTCCCACAGCAGGACAAAGGGGGAGCATTCCCTTTTCCCCACCACACACCCCAAGGCTTGTCGCTGCCTCGGGACTGTTCCTGCACCATGGCCATGGCCACTGCTGTTTCTCTCAGAACCCTTATAGCTCTGCCCACGGCCCTGGTGCAAGGACTGGACAGCACTCATTCAGCAGTGTCCTGAGCCGTCTCCTGGTGTTCAGGGAGCTCCTGGGTTCCAGCTGCCTTCAGGAAGAGGGCACAGAGGAGCCAAGGAAATAGAGAGTAAGACAGCTGGGCAAACTCACCTGGGCAGCCTTCGTCCCCACCTCCACAGGGCCTTCTCCCTCCCACTTGAAGTGATCTCTGTACTCCTGACTGTTGTCAGCTGCTCCAGCAGGAAGAAAGCAATGGCCTGGTCAAGGATTTTGATGAATAGAGCACAGCATGGTGCTGTGAGCCCTACAAGTTCTACAGAAGGCATCTTGACTTTAAAGCACTTAGCCAGCACTTCCAGAGCCTGGAATCCACCTCCACAGCTACCCATGCTGGGATTTCGGTCGGTGGCTTTAATTCTCAAACCTTACTTGAAGAGCATCTTCCTATGGTCGTAATTTCTTTCCAAAACTTTTCCAAGATAGTGAGGAAAAAGGGCAGCTTTCCACTCACCCAATTTTTGCTGACAGCCTGCCCTGTAAGATGCCAGAGAGACTTATTAAATATTCTGGTGGCTTTGCTTTATGCTACCATGAAGAAGAAGCATTCTTTCAGTGGCTAAGATGAAGGAATGGAAACCTAGAAATGGACCTAAAAAAGTAAAACCAGAAACTTTCTGGCAAAATATTGGGAAAAAAGATGGAGTTTGAAGCAGTGAGTTCAATATCACAACTCTTTCCTCTGGTCATGACAATGAGGACTTCTTCTAATCGCACAGACAACTAGGGGGGCTTTTTCTTTTTTGCATCCTGATAAAAAAGAAGGCTTTTTCTGGGTAGTACAGAAACACACACACACACAGGGTTGCCGTGAAAAAACCCTCACATTTATTTGATTAAACAAAAATAAAATAAACTGCATAGGAACATTTTAAAGTCCAGAGAGACACTGACTTTGTTTTAAGGCTGCCAGTAGCTGATACATCATCTCCTTGCTACATCCTTCAGCCTTCCCTATGGACCACAAAGATACATTCAGAAGCCTCCATTAACACAAGGGTTCTAACATTTTGTTCACTTATTCTATGTAAAAGTTTGCACATAACCTGTCATGCTTTCTTCTCTGCAGTACTCAACATATGACAAGTAAAAATCATATCACTTTTTGTCCAAGTAGAAATGTGATGCCCTTCTTGGAGCATGGCAATTCTTGTCACAGCCTGACTCATTTTCAATTAGATACAAAAGCTCTGAGCAGCTCATTAAAAGCAGAGCACTGTCTGTCCTCCTGAGATATTTTATTCTTCTTAGGAGAGCAGCATGATTAGTTACCAAAGCAGGTAAGAAATAACAGAAGAGGAAACTGAGAAAACACATCAACTCAAGAGATGCCCAACGTCCAAAGACTGACAAGATCAGCCTGGATCCTGATGCAAACCTGCACTGAGGCAATGCTACTTACAAATCAGTAGTGAAAATTTTGTAAGATGGGGCATACATCTACAGCCAATTGAAGGGGGGAGGGAAGGAGGAAAAGAAAAATGCATGTTCAACATTGGTTTAATGGGGCTGAGCTTCATTTTGTTCAAGGCTTGCAATTTTCGTTTGAGTTAAATCCCAGGCATGTGTTTCACACCCTCAACTTCTCCATGGACTTGTGCACAAAGCAAGCAGGGCATGACAGGTAATGCACAGTACAAGAGTCACAGACGCAAGAAACTCCCACCAACAACTCAGGTGACTAAGCAAACCTTACAAACTAGTTAAAAACCTCTTAGTCATTTTAGAAAAACAAAACAAAACAAAAAAAAACCAACCCAACTAAAAACAAAATTCAGAAACAGACATCTCTCCCTCTGAAGGAAAAACTACTACATTGTCTGAAAAGTATGCTACAAACCTACAAAAGGACTTTTTTTTTTTTTTAACTAGTCTGGTAGTTCAAAAGGAAGTTACTTAACTACATCAGTACACAGACACTTAACATTCAGTCAGTAAGGCTCTATGAAAAGAGCTTAAAAAATTATCTACCTGAGTTTGTAAGTTGATACAATCATTAATAGAAGGTCTAAGACCATGCAGGTACACAAAGCATTTTTAGAACCATTATTGGTTGAACAATGATGGAAAAAGATGCCAGTCTGGCTCGTTAACCCGTAAGATCACTTAGAGACATCAATGTACATTTCCCACCACAACACTTACCCAACCCAACACAACCTATTGTTATTAGGGGTCTCCTGTACCCACTTCTGCCACCCCTTAATATGAGCTGGGGAGGAAAAAGGACTTTTTTTTCTCTCCAGTAGAGTAGTCTGAAAATGTGCTTCTGCAACGTAACTCCACAGGTAAAACGGGGTATGTTGCACATCACTATTTAACAATTGCCTAAAACCCCAAGACACTGGTTTTAAACTGCCTCTCCTGAGTATGTCTGAACCTAAGCTGCCCTCCAGGAATAGGAACTTGATTGCTTTGTCATGGTGGAAAAAATCCCATTGAGTCAAGCAAGCTACTAATACAATCACCAAGTCAATAAAATAAAAAACCAGGACCTTATTCCCTTCAAGCATTTGGTATAGCATCGTGTTTACAGCAATCATAACATCAGTCGTCCCAAACAGGACACATTGATAGGCATGCATAAAAATTTTTCTCTTGCAGAGAGAAGACCTAAAGGTCTTATGGACATAAGAACACTGCAAATGAACATGAAGTATGTCACGTCAGCCAGTAGTGTCATAATACTGAATAAAAGTTTACACTTCCATACGTCGTGGTGAAACCAAGAACAAACTCAAAAGTGTTTCAGGTCTCAGTCCAGTTTGCCTGAACATTTGGTTTTACTTACAGATTCTCGAGCAAGGGCAGCTTAATATCTCCACAGGCAGGCAGCAAAAAAATAAGCAAACAAAAGCAAGCAGTCACCACTTAGTATCTCTGTTTCAATTAAAATGCTTTTCCAACAGGCAGGATGAATCCTTCCCCCAGGCAGATTCTCACTATTTCCCAAACCTGTCTGATGCTAAATTGAGGTAGATGATTTACTTCTGCAAAGTGAGGTAGAACTTCAAGCAAAACATAGTGGCATCTCTAGTTGTGCATTTTGTACCACAGCAAACTGGGTTTCAAACTCCCAAGGACTCAAAGACCAAAGGTACAATATTTGTCTAACGCAAGTACCAGTGTTCCTTTTTTATACAGTTCCAAACTGTTTGTCTAAATATCTCTACTTTTAAATACCCTATTACCTTTTGGCACCATTTGGCTTACACTCCTTTAAAAAATAAACAAAACTTTGGCACAGTATTTTTTCAAACTAGAACTGAACAAAGAAATCTTATGATCAAAGTTATGGCGAGACGAGCCTATAAACCTGCTCTCTTCAGAAATCAATTTTGGTTTAACTGTATCATAACAGACTGGGCCCACTTTTCTTCAATTCCAAGGGAATGCCACATCCAAGTAACTTGTCCTTTCTCCCAGGCTGGTTATGTCTGGCCCTAATATGCATTAGCTTTCAGGTGTTATCTTCCTTTCCTCACTTCCTTCAAAAGTTTCAGGTTTATGGGCTTCCTTAAATAAGTTATATTTAAAAGGTACTAAATAAAAAGGAGTGAGTTATGTGAAGGACCTGCATTATCAAGTACTGAATCTGCTTCGGCTTGCTACTAAAGTTTCTGCTTAAATAATTCTGAGAAAGGACGAGATTGCTTTATGTGCTGAACACCCAAACCAGCCACACTGATTGTTGATAACATTTTGTTAAGCAAAAGGTTTACAGAGAGCCACTGGTTTAACCTGGCATAGAGAAAATCCTTTGGGAGTTCAAGTAGACAGCTCTGTCCCCCACATTTGCTGTTCCCCAACGCAGAGGCACACACTCACTTTACTCTTCTCCAGGCCATTTCCCCTAGTTAAGAAGGTTACTCTGAATGCTTGTTTGGTTTGCAATCCAGCTTCCGAGCCTTGCTTTTCCTGTCTGCATGCATGTGTGTTATGATACTGGGGCATTAACCTGAGAACATGCATGGAAAAGCAGAGCAAGGTTTGAATCTCGTTTAAGTATATTACTTTTTAATAAGCCTCCATGGGGCATCTGATGTTGGCATTGTATATTAGCACTACTTTTTTCATTGCATATAAAACACTCCATTTTATAGGCTACAACTACCACTTTTCAATGAGACCAAGTGTGCTTAGCACTATCTATCACAAAGATAAGGAATTCTTTTGGGTAGCTAAATAGTAGTGTTTTTAAAACGAAAAAGCTTCCCAACACATGAGGTCAAACACTCAAGGTTCGGTTTGCAAGCAAATCCCACTGAGTTAAATAGACAGCAACGTAGAAAGAGTTCAAGTCATTCCTCTTCCTGACTGAGCTGGGCTGGGGGGTTGTGCAATGGCTCCATTCAAAACAGCAAAGGGTAACTTCAGAGTCTGTCACCTTCCACACGGTGCAGGCTGGGGGGGGGCAAAACATTCCTCCAGTTCCACATAATCCTGACTGCACACATTTTTTTTTTTAATGCCTGGAAAAACAACTCCCTTCTAGCCCTAGGGAAGGGCAAACCCCACAAGCATTTAAACACAAGAGCATTTCTAGGACACTTCAATACTGTCAGCCACTCTGGTCAAAGTATTTAGAGACCTGGCATTTTCATTAAGACATGACAGGATAAATGCAAGGACACTGCAGACTAAACATTAAAGCTTTTAAAACCAGTTTTCTTTGGTATCTAGATCTTGCAGGCTATTCGTTTTCACAGCCCAGGTTGCAAATAATTCTTGTGCTGAATAACACAAGACAACCATGGACATTTGTCACAGCTGTAGGCCACACCCAAGAAGGGGGGGTGTGTACACAGGCAGAACTTGCAAAACTTGAAGGTAAACTAGCTCTCTCTCTCATACACATTTTGTGCGGCCACAGAAATTTAATGACAGACATCTGTATAAAAGATTATCCTTTCAAGACTGTTTTTAAACCATGCCATCCTAGGATTAAGCCTAACTGAAACACACTGCTTTGAAGAGTTTGCTTCCTTGAGGCTTTGGCTGAAAGGCAGCACAGTTGTTTTATCCAACTTAATTTAGGTGTTTTTCCTCACACTTCTTTTGAAAGAGGTTTTTCCATCTCATGAATCTTTCTTGTCTCTTTCTGGTCCTTTAGTTTAAGCCTCCTCTAAAATGGCAGCTCCCTCTGCACACACCATCAGCATTTCTACAAAACCCAGAAAGTTAACACTCCTTGGAGGGGAAAAGCAGCAAGAAGGAAAGTGCACCTTGTGATTTCTCACGAACTTGTAAAGAGCCTTTCAACCTCAGGTCACTTTTGTGCATGGTGGCTGGTAGAGAGATGAACCCTTTCCTTGCAGGATGGTTAAGGCTCTTCAGACTTTTTGACAACAACCGTATTTACATTTCAGAGATCTTCTCTTGCAAACAGTAAGGTAAATCCCACGGCATTTCCAAACCCAAGAGTACTGACACTTGAGTTCTTCCACTGCAGAGAGACAGAAGATCCCTCTGTGCCCCACTTTAAACAATTCTTGTTTGCCAGCACCAGAGGGTGAAGCTACAGGTCTGTAGAGACCGCATCTGCATGAACAGCTAAACCGGAATGAAAGAAACTGAAGAATAAAACCAAATCCTTCCCGGGACTCAAAGTCACATTTTGCTAAAGAGATCTCTATTCTCGCCAGAAGTTTCTGCTTCTCAGAACACCTGTTTCTATATCCCCGAAAGGGCAAACTTCCCCCTGCCTCCAAGCTTTTAAGTATCATATACATTAATTTTACACAGGATTCTTTGGTACTGCCCCGGGAAAAAAAAAGCAGCAAAGTTTCACCTTGATGCAGTTTGCCTTAAGCTGGTACTGGTAACTCTTCACTTGGATCTGTAGCCAGAGATCCTGCAGCAGGGAGCTACAGGCCCACCCCATCCACCCTAAAAGCTACAGTAGATATTCCCAAAATCTTCAAGTCCAGCTCTTTGGGGAAGCCAGAAGATGAAAAAAAAAAAAAAAAAATCATCACTGATAGAGTTATTGCAATCCTCTCTGAACAAAAAGCAAAACAAAACAAAACAAAGCAAAACAACTGTTGACTTCTCCAAAACACACCCTGAATCTCCAAAGCTGTGCTTATTTCTTACTTTTGGAAAAAGGTACCACTTCTGTTCTAACAAATTCAAACGTTATTCCCTTAAAGTTTCTCTATGGGGAGGGGCAAAAAACATTAAGTCATTTCACAAGAAAGTAAATCAAAAGGGTTTTGATTTTCCCTGTTTCAATGCTCCTCCTAACCTCTTCTGTTACCTAGATTAGGGACACTGATAAAAAGAAACAATAATTTTTTTCAAACTAATTTAGCTTTCAGGTGAAAAGGGGCAAAAATTAAATTCATTGCAAGGATACTTTAAAGGAAGCCTTGCTTTTTGTCTAAACTTTACAATGACCGCACTAAGCCACTAAAATGAACAATTTGGTTTAAACTTAAAGAATTTTTGTGCATTTTCATCAGCTTCACTTTGTGCTGTTAAATTACCGTGTTTGAGTAAAAAAATACACAGAAATGCCAAAAAAGATGCAAACTTGCTCTTCCTGGCGAGCAAAATCCCACTCACTTTCATAAAATGTTCAAAGTTGTCTGGGAACGAGATGCTGCGCTCACCAGTAAATCAAACACACTGAGGTATAAAAAGGAGAACAGGAAAAAGTTCTCTGCTGCAGCAGCAATTCAAAAAGAAAAAAAAAACAAAACCAAA
>VZUA01035937.1:63768-81409 GCA_013401035.1 Horornis vulcanius | reverse complement strand
TTCTTTTTTTTTTTTTTAGTCTAGAACTTTCATGCCAATAGAATACTTGTGTCACATAGGCAATATACATTTGTTTTAAGTCATTGGCTACCATGCTTAAAACGTTCTTGAGTGTCTGTACTCAACTTTGAAGTATTTTAGAATGAAAAGACTGGTTTTTCAGGCTGCCAGACCTGGAAGCTTAGGTAGAAAGACTGCTGGGAAGTTTTCCAGTGCTGCATCTCTGCTGAGATCTGGGCAGTGCTGGAAATGAGTAGCTTGGCCATGGCACCAGCAGATTCTAAACCTTTCTGTTGGCACGTCCCAGTTAGAGAGAGCTGAGCTAGGGAGTTCTGGAGCACTCTTCTCGTACAGTCCAACTTTAGTTTCATCACTCCTCCTCTCCTCTCTCTGGGTCTGTCTCAGAACGGAGTGGCACTTGTGGTTGGTTTGTATTATGCTTGTGAAACCGAAAGAAGGAAAAGGAGCAGACGGTGCCTCGTTCCTGGAATACACTGGCAGCGTGCTCTCGAGAGGAAACGGCTGTGTGTGCAGAGCTCACAGCTTGGCTTCTGGGGACCAGCGTGCCCTTGCCTTGCTCTGCTGGGTTCTCTACTTGATTCCAAAAGGAATGATTGCCATTTCTAGTTTTCCTGCTTATAAAAAACCCCTTCAGCCAAAGATCAAGGAAAAGGAAATAAGGAAACAAAAGACTGCTTAAATTCTGTGGTTTTAGGGAAGCAGTAGATATTCCCATCATTTTAAAACTTTCTTCTTTTTTTTATTCTGTGTTAACCAGAATAAATAAGGTTTCACTTTTCTCCAAGGTTGTGAAACAGTAGAAGCTCTCTTGGTCTCAGATACTGCAGGTCGGCCAGCATTAAAGGCTAGGTCTGGACTCTGCATACACTGCGTCTGTCAGCCAAGGGCTGACCGTGGCTTTGAGTTTGCCACGTGTATTACATCCCAGTGCCTGCAAAAGGGGTGAGGGTGGCAGTCTACATTCCAGCCAGTCATCTGCTGTGGCTTGGTTATTGGTTTAGAAAGCAAGGTAACTTGACCAGGAGTGTTTGGGTGTGTGGGTGATTGAGGGGCTAACTTGAAAACACAGCTGTAAGAAACCCACCCAAGGAGTCTGCCAAGGCATTTCTGCAGGCTGGGCCTGCCTTTCTGCACTGTCTTCAAGGGCTGAGATCCTCTGTGCCAGCCAGTGTCTTGCCAGACTCCAATTTAGTAAGAATTTGGCCTTTTGCTGTTCTCTGAAAAATTGCTTGTGAACAAAATTGTTTAAATGATTTTTTAAGAGTTTTGGGTGCAGTTTAGTTTTGCAGTTCTGTGATTTTGGTTTTCATTTGGTTTGTGGGGTTTTCTATGTTCATTGGTAGGTTTTTTCCAGTTGAAACATTTAAGCTCCCATGTTCTAGATTTGAAAGAGTTGAGAAGATGCAGTGGTGATTGGCTGCCATTCCTTAAAATCTGTGCTTTTAATTTCTTTCCTGGTAAGCTGGTATAACTCAAATGGGTTTTTGTGCTTTCTTCTTTGTTGTTAAATAAGCAATTTATAGTGGGGCTTAGTAAGGCTTGAGGAGCANTTATAGTGGGGCTTAATAAGGCTTGAGGAGCATTGTAAGGGAACACACGCATGGCTGTTCATCTTCTAAGATGGAAATCAAAAGAACAATCAGTATTTTGTATAAAACGGATTCTTGTCTTCAGTAACCTGTGAAGAAGACATGAAGTGAGGGTAGGATAGGCCCAGGGTTTCCATGTGACCTGTGCTGTCCCTCCCTGTTTTCCAGGGGTTGTGCAGCAAAGGAGCAAAGGAGTTACAGCTTGGGAGGGAGGTGAGGATCAAGGTCTTCCAAGGCCNAAGAACACTGCAGTGTGTGCTTTGGAAGAGAGAAAAGCCTTTCTCAGGGTCGGGGGGAAAGTGGTGTTTCCTGTTCTTGGTACCTGTCCTCGTGGTTCAGTCTCAAATTCAAAAGACAGTTTGATTCCAGCATGCTTTGCTTGACCACACAGGCAGATAATGCCTCTGATACCTGCACTGTTTGCAGCCTTATCAAATCAGAAAAGCTCAATCACTGTGTTGTGTTGGTCACCTATGCTATAGTCAGGAGTCAGAAAGTTTTAGTTTGACATAAAATGGGGAAAAAATGGTACACAAGATAATTTTCTCCAAATTGAAACTTGCAGAAGATAAGGAACACTGCTTAACATAGAAACCACGAAAGCTGGGAAATTACAAATTACAGTTATTAGTCATTCTTTACTGGCAAGAAGAGGCAATAAAAAACCCCAAATGTTCAAATATGGTGTGGCAAATAAAGTGACTTTTCTTAATAGAGGAGGCAGCAGTGGTAGGATCTGTTCATCTCGAAAATATTGTGTGTAATGAGCAGATACCAGTGGACTGCCCTTTGAGAAGGTTTTGGCATGCACAGAATTCTTCTATTCATTTGACAATAACCTGGTACTATAACTGTAGAGTTTCCTTCTCCACATTTTCTCTGGCTACACTCTGGGTATGAGGAATGATTTGTCTTTCTGACTTTCAAAAAATTCAGCCCTTTGTTATGGCGACTCTTTTACCCCTAAGAAAAACTAGGGCAAGCCTTGAGGTCTGCCCAATTTTTCAGAAGATGTGAAAATTTAGCCGGAAGATTTGCTTGCACTTTGCATATAATGAGGAATAGTATCCCCTTGGATGAGGTTAAGTTATGTAGTGTTTAAACAATTAGAATATATTATTAAAAACTTTGATAAGTAAAGTGATGTCTGTTCAGTGCATGGAAGCATTGCAGACAGAAAGGAAGGTAGGAGGCTGTGCTAGATTAATCCCTTAACAAGCTGGTTTTTCAGAGATTTTTCTGTGGACCAAAGAATATGAAAGCCGTGTTTAAAAATTTAAGTTGATATGTTCCAGTTCTGTGGAGCAGCAGAAGGAAGAAGCATTTTACAGTGCTATAATTCCCTATCCAGCAGCTCTTTCAATTAAGATGTTTATGACAGCTGTTTGTACTTGATGGAATGCACAAAGACTTGGTCATTAATTATTGCTGTTTTCCCCCAGTTATTATTTGCATTCAGTGGGTCAGACGGGTTATGATCCTGCTGTTGTCAGTGCAGTAAATGCACTTTAACTTCCCCAAGAAAACCCCCATCCAACCCCTTTCCCTCTCCCTGTTTATCTTTCCAGAGGCTGAGAATTTTGTAGGGGAAATATTCAACAGCAGTGAGTTATGGAGCTTTTTTTCCTAATGCAGTCATTTAACAACTTCAAGCTGGCAGTGATCCCATCCACCTTAATCCTCTTCACACTTTGCGAGCAGTCAGCCGAGAGCAAGAGAGCACTAGGACTTAATAGACTGCAGTGTTTGAACTATGGCATTTGTGTTCAGCTTCCAGAACTGGCCCTAAGTGCCTAGTAAACCCTACAGCTTTGCTTTCATTAATTAGAGACTCCCTTCCACTGATTTGTGGAAAACATTGGCCAACATGTTCTTTCAGCTCAGTAAATATTTGTACGACTCGTGTATGATTTTTAGTAATGAATACAGCTCATTTTCAGGGCGTCCAAAGGAGGCTCTTTCCAAATATTAACAAATTCCTTGTCTGACCCATGCTGAACATGGCAATTCAGGTTACAAAAAGTTAAATATAAAAGTTAAATATAAATCTGGTTTTGAAGGGTTCTTTTTTTCTGAATTCCACTTTGCCATGTCATCCTTTTTCATTATATTTACCAGAAGTTTGAGGGGAAAATGGAAAAAAACCCCACAAATAAACCAACGATGGATAGCAATTACTAATTTAAACCAACTGGCCACTACTGTTGTTATGTATATGGCAGCTGAATGTTGTGCCATGATGCTGCTAGTTAGAAACCTAGCAGGATATGTTTATATGAGTTTTCTGGGATGTATTAGCACCTTTCAAACGTGACTGTGTTTGATACAATCCCTGTGAGGCAACATTGCCCCTGTAATGCAGATGGAGACCAGGAACTGAATGCCTGGCTCATGGGCGCATCCAAATCCTTGCCATGGACGCACTGACCAAATTGTGGGGGAAAATACCCATCCAGCTATTCACACACATGGATTGAGCTGCATGTGGAATGCACAAATGAAAGTGAGCACTGAAACATCAAATTGCTATTTGGAAATATCCCCGGAGCTACTGGGAGAATTGATCCAATGTTCTTAGTTAGTTGTTAGTGGACTGGTGCTTTCAAAGTTCTCCCAACTTACTTTTTGGGTTTTTTGGGTTTTTTTTGTTTTTTTTTTAGTTGTCTCTCCTGTATCCTTCTCTTACCTTTTATTTCAAGTGTTTCAATGCCTGGTTGCATCTGTGCAGTGCTACTGATGTAACCAGGTAATGTGTTATTTTAATGTGAAGTGTCTTAGGCAGGAGTTTCTCTAAGCTTCTCATTCTTCAACGTACGCAATTTGGAGATGTAAGAAAACAAAAATACCTTAGCTCTTAAAATATTGGTAGAACACTCAGTGCACATTTTCCTGGGGATACTTGGGTTAGCATAAATATTTGGACACAAGAGAATGCTAAACTAAGTCTGTTCGGTTTACTGCACTGTGGTAAATCCTTAGTAATATTTCTTAAAAAATAATTTCTAAGGTACCGAAGCCTTGTGCTTAAGACTGTAGAACACAAGAGCCACTTGGAGACATCCCATCACTTTTTAATGCATACCTTGATATAACTATAGTAAGAATGAGTAATTAATTTCTTTCTAGCGTAGCTCATCCTAATTTTTTTTTCTTGATCAGTTTATTTCATGTATTAACTGGTAGAGGTGTTTACCCAGAGTGTTGTAGGCAGGCTGTATTATCTCCAAAGTGAGCATGATAAACACATGCCAAATCACACAGTTCTGAGCCAGCAGGTCGGGGTGTGCTGTGCTCCATCCCATGCTGGCCATGTTGCAGTTAGAGAATGGGACTTTGGCATGTGCAGTGAGTGGTGGCCCCACAGAACCTCGGGATCCCTCACCTGTGAATTCTCTTTCAAAACAGTTGAAACTCCCCAACACCTGTGTCATTGGTTGGTGCCAAATCTGACAGCAGGCAGGTGTACAAGAAGGGGAAATGCTGGAATTGTTGTAGGAAGTGCGCACGGTAGCGGTGACTTCAGTTTTCTCAGAACAGATAATGGAAAGTGAATCTTCACTATTACCAAGTAGTTGATGTAAGAGGTATTATTCACACTTTCTATCTTCAGGTTGTAGGAACTCTGGGCACCTTAATTAGGTACCTAAACCTAAACTAAGTTGCACTTCCTTTCTTTATGGCTCAGCTGCAGCAGCTCTGGGTTAGTTGAGGCACATGGGCAGGACTGATTTCCATGTCTGGGAATTGGCAGTGCTCAGCCACCCAGCTGATGGCCCAGCTGAGAGCTGCCAGGGAACCCTCCTGGCTGTGAACTGGCAGCCCTTGCCTTGATCTCCAGCTAGGGATCACATTTCAGCCAGTACAACTCTTGTGTTGCTAAATTTCGATATTCTGAAATAGGTAGTTGCTAAATTTTCTGTATTCTCCAAACAGTCGTACACCCACTTGTGAGGATAATCATCTCTATGTTCAGATTTTTAAAACTGAAGGCTTTTTTTATTGAATTACATTCTTCCTATATTTTGTTTCAGCTTTGTTGAAGTTGCTTACTGTTCGGTGATATCTTAGATTAACTCTGTTTTAGTGCAGGAAATGCAAGAAATCTGAAGCAGATGTCATTTTCTCACCGACCGCGTACCAGCTGCATTCAGGGCTTTTGTTGACTACATTGGCCCCTTCAGAGACACCAACACTTCACTGCTTAAAATGTAGGAAGTCATTTAAGCACTTGAAATGTTTGGATGAGGGTTTTCTTTAAATCACTGAGACAGCTTGTGCCTTAGAAGTCAGTTTTCTTGATGAATGAGCCTGAAGAGCTCTCGCCCCACCTTCAGATCTTGTTCATGCTGCTGTGGGAGCAGTTGCAGGGGAGACATTTGCCCTGCTGCAGCTTGTTGGATTAAAGAGAACCCTTTGGTAGCAAATGTTGTCACTGCAGCAACTTTTGCAAGCACTAAATTTACTTATGAGAAGTTCTTTTTTAATTGCCCCAGGACAACCCTTTGCATGTCATGCTTTTGCCTGGAGAAAGTTTTTATATGGAAATACTTTTTTTTCTTTTTCTTTTTTTTTTTTTTTCCTAAGATGGTATAGAGGATGTCTAGAGTTTGTCAAGCCAATTGATCCTCCAGGGAATGTGCTGACTTTCAGTATGTATGGAGGATTTTTAAAGCAGCTGAGCAAAATCCCTTCTCAGATAAGACGCTTTCTATTTTGTCAGTTAAGAGCATCTTCAAATCGAAATAGCTCAAACATAATCAAATCTCCCTTGCTCAATCCTTGCCTTCTCCTCCCAACCCCCTACACAAGCCATCCCCAAAAGGATAATCCTGGCAGTGATGTCATTAGAATGAATTTACAGACCAGTGCTCAATTTTCTTGTCTTGAGCTTCAGTTGCTAATACTGGTAAATTTGAGCTGTGTATGTAAAGGAGTAAGGTTGTGCCTTTTTCCCCACCCTTGTTTAATTTCCCTGGAGCCCTGAGAATAAATAATGTGGATTATTTGGATATTTTCATGCCTTTTTTTTTTTTTTTTTTTTTTTTTTTTTTTTTCCTGGTACACAGCTTCATATTGCTTCCAAACATTTGTAAAAGCTCTTGCTGTATTCCTGAGGGAATCGTGGTCTTCAGGGAACAGAAGGTTTAAGGAAAGAATTTTGCTGGCTAAATGTAGTTAGAAATAGTTACAGTTTCTGGTAGGTGTTGTAAACGGTGATATGAAGTATAGAATAGACTAAAAATAATCTATTTTAACAAAATTTCCCTGTTTACTCAAAATAAAATCTTTTCATCCTGACTTTCCCAGTGATTCCGAGCTCTGCAGAATATTTTGTAAGCGTTAAGAAGCACGAATGAATAAAATTGATCCAAGAATCAGGATCCATCTTAGAAACATTATCATAAGGACTGCTCAGGCAAAGAGGAGGAGCAGGCTGAATGAAGCGTTTGTTGGTAGAGATGATGGTATGGAGGGACGATGGAAATTTGTGCAATGGTTGCACGGTCACTTGCTGGCAAAGCTGGAGCGTGAGTGCTGCCCCTCAGGCCCCAGTGCTCCCTACTGCAGCCCCTCAGGCCCAGTGCTCCCTGCTGCAGCCCCTCAGCCCCAGTGCTCCCTGCTGCAGCCCCTCAGGCCCCAGTGCTCCCTGCTGCAGCCCCTCAGGCCCTACTGCAGCCCCTCAGCCCCAGTGCTCCCTGCTGCAGCCCCTCAGGCCCCACTGCTCCCTGCTGCAGCCCCTCAGCCCCAGTGCTCCCTGCTGCAGCCCCTCAGGCCCCTGTGCTCCCTGCTGCAGCCCCTCAGGCCCTGCTGCAGCCCCTCAGGCCCCAGTGCTCCCTGCTGCAGCCCCTCAGCCCCAGTGCACCCCCTCAGGCCCTGCTGCAGCCCCTCAGGCCCCTGTGCTCCCTGCTGCAGCTGCAGCCTGCCGGCTCAGCCCTGCTGTGCCACTCATGGCAGCCACACCATCGCAGGGCTCCTTCCCACCCCCCGTGTGTGAGGAGAGAGGTTCAGGACAGCCACAGCTTCACTGAGGTCAGTGCACAGAGGGGAAAAATGCCTGAAGTCTCTGAAACCTATGCTGGAAGCCGAATTTTTGCTTAGGGCTTTTATGTAAAATTAACTTTCTTTATCAGTGCCGAGTTGATGTGTGTATTGAAAGCGGTAAATACTTTTTCGAGGTGCTCTGCTCCCCTTTGAGTGTAATGTATAAAAGATAAGAAACCTGTCAGCTCTGAAAGAGCAAACAGGCAAGAGTGACTTGGCCAGATCATTTGAAAGTTGGTAGCCAGCAGGGCTGCCTTGCAAATCCCATCCACAGATCTGCAGGTGAAGCCTGGGTGCACTGCAGTTGGAAATTGCAATTTTGTAGCTGTGGAACACTGGGTTTGCTGCCCTACACAATCAGCAAACAGGAACACATTTCCCTGTTAGCAGAGCTGCCAGCACAGGAGTAACAAGTGCTGAGTCCCCAGTTCCTGATGGTAGCTGTGGTGTGGTCACTGTGTTTATGGACAGCACAGGTCTCTGGGCAGTCTTTTAGGACACTTCACATAACGTGACCTTTTCTTCTCTCCTCTATCCACAGCAGGCATTTTCCTGCTTCTGAGTATAGCTTCATAGAAAAGCTTCATTTCCTCATGGAAGATCTTTCCTACTTAATGGAAAGGTGCTCCTAGGTCTGGGATCCTGGGAAGCATAACCATTAACCTTGCCATACAATTACAGACATGCCAGAGCCCTAATGTAAGTGAAAAGTACATCAGGGTGGGATTTGTGCTCTCTAATCCTATAGTCGCAGTAAACAAAACTTTACCTTACAGGAATTAAAAGAAATTGTGCTGTGAAGTAACTGTGTCATTTGGGGGGCATTGATTTGGCTTATCTTCTTAGAATCTTCCTGAGATGGTAAATACCCCTTTTTGGTATGTGTTGTAAAAACATTCTAACGTGTTTTATGGCTTCAGTGTAATTCATGTATCTCATAGGCATTTTTATTAGAAAAATTCTAAAACATGCTTTAGATCAAGGGCTTATTAACACCTTATTCTGTTTCTTTGAACATATGATAGGAGCTGCATTAGAACTCTGCAGCATAATCAGTTCTGTAAAGGAATTAAGCTTTCCCAGTAGCCCCTGAGTACAGGGAGAGGTTTTGACTGTCCTGTGCATCACCTGCCGTGACAGCAGTGCAGTGAGCACTACAAAACTGTTGGCACCCTCAACACACGGAATCAAAACCAATGAGAAAAGAAAACCCCTGAAAAGTGAGTGTCCATCCAAACTCAGCGTCCTTATGCTAAATAAATGTAGTTAGGTGACAACTAAATGCCACTAATTCTGTTCAGATTTGCAGCAAATATGAGGCAATTGACCCTGTCTTTAGAAAAAAACCCATCATGTTACGGACTTTTCATTTGAGATTTGTTTCCATTTATTAATTCTGATTTCTTTAAACAGAGTCACCCAATGGGTGCTACATATTTTTTGTGTCCATGACCATTTAAAATCAGGAAAGAATAGGCTGCTCTTTGACAGACATTGAGGAAGGTCATAGTTTTCCTTTTTATAACTGGCACTGAAAGTGCAAGGTGAGTGAAACTTAGCAATTCTTATTACTTCTGTTGTGCCATAGTATTAAATAACTGTTAAAAAGGAGCAACAAGTGCAGCATTCACAAGTAGCTAAGAGGGAATTAGAAATTTGTCAAACTCCTGTCAAGAAATGTAGTTCACATCAGGAGCAACCAGTTTATTAATTTTGCTGGAGTCGACAGACTTTTCTCCAGAGTGTTCTCCACTTTCCTGAAATAAGTTTAGTGATTTAAACTCAACTCTCCAGGGATCTGGGCTCTGAAGGAGTCTGAAATGTTGAAGTGCTACTTGTGCTATATTCAAGTCTCGAATTTTGCATGAGCTTCTAGCACAAATCCTTCTCTCTCCCTGTTTTCCCCTCATTCATCGCAGCTGTTGAAGACGACATAATAGAATCTTACTTCTTTTCCTCAGGAGAGCAAAGCAATGAGAAGTTGAGACTCGACCTCGGTGTATTTTGATATTAAAAAAAAGAGAAAGTTACTGTGATAGGAGACAGCCTCAGAAGAATACTGAAAGGCAAATGTACGAGCACTTTGCAGCTAAAGTATTTGGTTGGGATTGATAAAATAATGTGTGAGGGATCAATTTTTCTAGATCCAAAATATCTGATAAATACTTAGCAGAAAAGCAGAGCGTAGAAATTTTGCTCCTTATTAAAAATATTGATGACATTTCAAATATACTTAAAATAGTTATAGTAGGAACCTGATACCCAAAGCTGGCTTGATTTGATGCACAATGGGCCAATTTTATCCAAGAGGTTTAATGGATGAAAGTCATTGTGGCGAACAAAGGAATTTAGCCAGCCTGATGCACTTTGATTTTGAAAGGGGTTGCAGGGAGGAATAACCACCATATGAGGCAGCTGTCATTTTAAATCCTGTAAAAATCTACAAAACAGCACCGAATCCTCTGTAGTCAGTGTGGGATTATCTATTTTACACTACAGGATGATTTGAAGAACATCCAGTAAACATTTATTTTCTGTGTATTCATTGTGAGATCTTAGCACATAAGTAATACTGTGACCTTAGCACAGGAGCTATTTCTAAAACAGAGTCCAAAATTTAATTTCTAAAATATATGTGGGTTACAGTATAAGATGCACATTAAAATTCTGGTCCTCAGACACGTTAGATTGGTTATTTTGTGGTATCTCAGTCATCTTGATGAAGTCATGAACTGATTGTGAAAGATGCAGTGAGAAAATTCTTGCTTGGGGAGTTTTTAAATTAAAATTGCTGCTATAAGCCAGGCAGCCCAGTTTATAAATATATGACTTGTAGTTACGTAACTACTTAGCTTCTGTTTCTTTGTCAGTAAACTGCAGATAGGGTTTGCTTTTTTGAGAATATGTAAGCACTAACTTGATGATGGGATGTGCTGCAAAAAAGCCAACCCAGTAACACCGAGGGAAACACCCATGGTAAAGTTGCCTGGTTTTTAGTGTGGGATGAATCTTAGTATTTTGGGATTTGCCTGAGTGTCATCATTAGAGGTTTGGTTTTTTTTTTGTTTGTTTGTAGGGATTTTTGACTGAATTCCTCACATCTTTGCAAATATCGCATCTCTACCTATAATCAGTCACAAGAGTGAATTGGTAAAGTGCAATTGCCCTGGTTGATTGTCAGTTAAGAGAAGAGGTTTGGTAAAACAAAACAAAACAACAACAACAAACAAAAAAAACCAAAAAAAAAACCAGAAACAAAAACAGCAAAAAAAAAGCTGGTAGCTTGCAATCATCTCACCTTGTATGATATTCCTGCTTGTTCTCAAAAGTTAACCCGGACTTTATTGTGGCTATATTTGGGTCGGAGATGTCCCAGAGCGACTTGGATGTCAGAGCAAATGGGGTTGATAAATCACTTGATGGTGTCCTTCACCCTTCCTCCAGCTCAGCAGAGGAGCCCTCTCAGTGCTCTGTCAGGGGGTTGTGCAGCTCAGAATGCCATCTCTCAGGTAAACACACAGCCAGTGCATATATAGCGAGTTCCAATTACTTTGTAACTTCCCTGCATCCTTTTTCATCCCAGTTTTATAACCTGGCCAGCCTCTCTCTCCACTGCCGTCAGCGTTGTACATTGGAAATGCCCGTGGATCTGTTTGTCATTAAAATGATCATCGTCACAGAGCTCACCAAGCAGTATTTGTCATAGAATGGTAGGAACTGCTAGAAGTTACTGGCCTGTGGTGCAGAAAAAAAACAACCTAGTAGCAAGGTGCTCTTCTCACTGGTGTTGGCAACTTTGTGATACAAGTATTTGTCCATTGTCTTCAGTTTGTGTGGCAGTTAAAACTCTGAAGCTGAAAATTTGGTTTGACATGGGTTAAGAACATCCTTAATGCATACTACTGTGTTTGCATGAGGATTCCATTTGCCAGAAATTGCCTGCCATGTACCATCACCACTGGCTTCAAGGGGCTGAAACAAGTAGCATTTTTGTTTGGCCACACAAAAGTATTGCTCTGCTTTGAATACATGAATAAATTGTAGGTGATTCTCTATTTTTACTGATGAGTGTACAAATTTAATGTCTCACAGAAGAATGTTAGAAGAATTGTTATCTATAGTTTTTAATTAGGCATATTTTGCTTATTTTAAAGAACTTATCTTGAACACTCTCTTTTTATATGGTTATTTCTGAGAACCAAGCAGTTAAGACTGAAGTTTGAACTGGTAATGAGTTTTTGAATTTTTGAATTGACAGCAGTCATGATGATTTCTTGATTTAAAGAGAAAAAAACATATTTGACTAAGATCAAAAGGAGAGAAAACATTTGGATGTAACTCACCAGCAGGCCACCTTGCACCCTATCTACTGACTGATTGCTTTCTGTGCCAGCACTGGCAGAGTTTTATGATCACATCTTACTTATGCACAACTCATGAACAGGTTTTCTTCTGGTCAAACATTTCATTGGTTGTCTCCAAAGGGTCAGTGAGAGCATAGAAGATGAACGGAGACATTAAAACCTACAGATTTTACTGGAAGATATAATAGGGTAGAATAATAAGAAAAATAATCTAAAATTTATCTGGAAGCGTGTTCTAAACAGAAACCCATTTTTTTCCCTTGCCTGATATAAGAATGTCCATCAGATAATTTCAAGTCATAATGCAATGTGTTGAGCTTTGCAGCGTTCTTAAATAATGAATTAATATTGCACAAATTGTGAGTAAAAAGGACTGCAGCTGTTTGATTTTGTTACATTTTGGTTTTGTTTGCGTACTGAAGGAGCTTCGGCAGTCTGTGTGAAGATGCTCACGTGGCAGTTCCAGCTACCTGAAGGCACAGAATTGGGGCATTGAGGCTTCCTTTATCTCCCATCTAGAGGGGCTGCCTCGAGGTGAGGGTTGGTGCAGTCAGGACCGCTGCAGCCTTGTGGTTCTTATCTCAGCTGCTATCACAGGTCCTGGGCCTCTGAGAATTTCAGTTCTGCTCAAAGGACACTTTGATTTCGTGCACGGTTGGCCTGGGGTAACGTACAGGAAGCCCCCACCCTCCGTTTTATTTGTAGTTTGACAATTTTCTGGATTTTATGGAAATACCCTCAACTCTTGCAGGCCAGGCTCACGCTTTTCAATGTGAGGTTGTCAGTAGTCTCGAACAAAGCAGCCTGAAAGGCTTTGATAAGAGCAATGTTTAAGTGAAACGTTGCTTTGAAATTACTTGAAAAGTGTCCTTGGATGAAGTGTCTGATAGGGGAGGTCTGGGAGAGCAGACAAAAAGTAATTTTATGCTTCACTATGGAGGAGCAAAGCCCCATCCCTGCCTGTCCAGTGGTGTGTACTGTGGGGACTCCAGCACACAAATGAACACATGCATTGCCAAACTTGCTGCTGCCTGACTCCTGCTAATGCCTGCAAGCAGGAGTTTGCAGAAATGGTGCTGCTTGTGTCATGTCCACACCTGCTGGGAAGTTTTCTTTGGCCGGGCTCACACTGAGGCAGGGCTGCAGTCAGTGAATTGAGTGGCCAGCAGTGAGGATTGGCTTTGAGGGGCATGGCTCAGGGAGAACACTGGCAGTGGCAGGCCGTGGGTGGACTCTGTGATCCTGGGGGTCTTTTCCAACCGAAATGATTCGATGATTGATTCCCCTCAGGAGACTGCACACACTGCAGAGCTTCTTGTCCATAGATCTAATGTGAATTAAACAAATTGTTCCTATTAATGTGCTGATAGGATGGAGCCTTCAGCTGAGGGGGACTCTGTTCTTCGAATGCCAAAGCAGGGAAAGAAAGAGTGGTGCTCCTGTGGTGTCTGCCGTGCTCCTGCCAAGGCTCTTCTGTCACTGATAGACTCTGTGAAACAGGGCCTTGCAGCAAGGCTCAAGCAAAGATGCAATACTCTGAAAGTCTGTGCCTGTTTTTAGGAAAGGTTGAGTTTCCTTATCCCCTGTTTGTCCATCCCAAGGACTGGAGGGGCTTGCTTGGGTTTGTGCAACTTTGTTCATTGGCCTGGATTCTGTCCATGTAACTGCACTGCTCTGCAAAGCTGTTTTGAAATCCTTGTGATTCACTCAGTCAGTTGTGTAACAAGTAACATTAGCACAAAGCTGATTTGTGGTCTTCATATAAAGACTTCTGCTGGAAACAGTCCTACATAGAGTTCTGAACTATCCTTGACTTTTAATGTGTGGAATACAGTATAAGTGTGGGATGGATATTTCATCTACTCTCTGGTGACATTGGTCATGTAAGCACGTTATGGCTAATTAATGCAGATTCTTTATTATTTTTTCCTAATGTAAGATAGTGTTTATTTGTGAGGACAGAAATATGTTAAGGCTCAGAGGGACTCTCAGTGAGGTTGTGCAAGAAGGAAGAAATGGTTAAAGTTCATCATCTTTACAATTAGGAGCAGTTTTGTATCAGAAAAATCAGTTTGGAGTCTGTTAAGAATTCTCTCTTTGGGAAAACTCTAGAAAGAGCAGGGAATTCTTTTAACTGTCAGTTATACAGGTGACAACTCAGGACAGTGGTGATTTCTCTCTTATGAATAACTTGGAAAGAAGTTGCATGTATTGACATTTTCACAGGTACTGCTCTCACTTTAAAGGCAGGGGAGGCTGTCAGCTGCTGAAAAATGAAATCACAAAATGCCTGGATGATGCAGGAAGTCACCCTCAGAAGTAGGAAGCCGGTCTGAATTCCAAGGGCTAAAAAAGTCATCTACCTCAGTAAAATAATGTCAAAACAGTTTTAAAACATCCTTGGGTTTTTTAATCTGTTTATTTCAAATATTTTTTATCTGTATTTGAGTAAAAAGTAAAAAATTGTCTTCTGGAAAATTTTCTGTAGCTAATTCAGTTATAACCATATGATTCAAGCAGTAAATGTAATTAATATAGAAATATAACCATGTGACTAAAGTAACCCCTTAAAAATATAGCTGTGTATAATTCATTGATAGAACTTGGGTACAAAGAACAGCTATGAATCTTAGGATAGAAAGGTTNGTGGACTTGAGAATGTGATTGATCTAGACTTGCTGAAAAAACCTAAAACCTTGTTTCACTTGGTAAGATCTTTCCTTTTCAATAGAAGATGTGGAAAAGCCTGGGAAAATCTGGAATGTTTAAAAACTTATGTCGTCATATTTTGAGGATTTTTTTTAAAAAGAGACATTTGGGTTTGGTTTTATTTTGGAGGGGTGGTGTCATAATTTTGGAAAGCTTCCTTGTTCATACATGCCTAGTGGTTCTTGTCCTTGATCCATGCTACCCTAGAATCTAATTTTAATTTTTTCTTGAGTGAACTGTAAGCAGTAGAGTCTAGTTTTGAAACAAATTAGTGGAATTACTTGGAGTACTTTCAGTAGTGTGTGCTGATCGTCATTAACAGCTCTTCTGTCCTAGACAAGGACACAGTTTTGCTACATGATTTTCTTTTGGTGGATTCACTTAAGTTGTGTTTGCAGTAATTTTATATATGTTATTTCACCCTGGTCAGTGTAAACAATAGCCCTCAAGGATCACAGAATTCCTTTAAGCCAGAGCTCCATACAGCCTGAAATAGAAACCACTATTAAAGTTTTTGTGAGAATAAACTCCTGTCTGAATACACCTAAATGTATTATTCTGCCTTGGTAGGTTCTCTGCAAGTGCCCCAATGTTACATATAATCTTCTCCTGTAATTGCCAGCTTTGTGTGGTGACAGAAAAGAAGAATTGGAGTGACAGGATGAAACACAGTGGGATCCAAGCTTGTAATATGTTTTCTTTCTGATTTTACACAATACGTCAGGCAGGAGGCTTAGAGTTTAAAGTTTTAAGGTTTGGGTTTTTTTTCCTCCTGGGATTTCCAATGCCTCCTACAATGCCTAAGTTCCAAAACATGCTAGGGACTTAATATTGGCTTGAGGGGAGGGTAGGAGAAAGTTTAAAAAAACCCCAAACATATATTGATACACACACCCACATGAGCAAAGCATCCTATAGGCAGAGCACGTGCAGCATGTGCTGCTGTCAGAGCAGCGTTAATCTGATGCCCTGCTTTGGACACAGGAAGCAGAGCCAAGGGAAGCACAGCACTGCTAACAGAAGGCCTGAGGTTGGTTCTGAGCACTGCCAGTGCTGGCTGTGTGTGTCCATACAGGCTTCTGAGGGGGAGGTTTCTTGGAGGTTAAAGGAAATTGTGCTCAAGAATATTCTTCTTTGATATTTTGCAGAGTAATGTATTCTGCCAGACAAAGGCCTTTTTACTTATCTTTCTGTACATCAAAGTGTGTTTTCCCCTTGAAATATGGGAAGCTGACAACTGTACAACAGCAGCAGGGATCTGGGTTCACAGAGTAAGCAGTGTTTCATTATGCTGCTTTATTTGGATGGGCAACTGTGAGAAATAGCTTATGATGTATAAAATATCTGAGTCTCTTTTTGTACTTGAAGACATTGTTATCTCTATTTGAAGTTGGCTAGTGAAGGTCAGTCAGGCTAACTGCTTGCAAAAGAATATCCTGTCTCTGTTGGTAGATACTCTTTTCAAAGTTCATTGCATCCAGCAAGCTATTTTTGTAAATACCAGCCATCATGGCAAATTACATACTGTTAGTGGGAGGGGGACAGGGAATGGTGTAGAAGTTATTTTCATTTAAAAAGAAATCGATTATTGTTGTAAAGAGCGTTGCATAGCCATGATGAAAAGTCTAAGAAGTTAATTTGTTTAAGATTTGGTGTTGATCAGGAATGTCAAATTGCACTGCAGAAGTGATACATTCTATGATAACTGTAATACTGAAACTTTCACTCACTGATAACCATGGCAGTGATATACTGTGGTATTTTCATGACATTTCCTTTACTTTATTTTGAAGCCTAGTTGGTTAAGTCAGGAAGTCTTTCTGTATTAGCAACACTGAAGTTACAGTGTTGTTTCTTCCTCTCTTTATGTTTTTTATATTTGTTGTTCAGTGAGAATGGAATGCTGGCAGTGTAGGAGAGTGCTAGTACTGGCAAGCAGTCACTTACTTCTCCAGCCTATCACATTTTGAAATTAAACCCATTTAAAAATGGGATTTTATATTAAGCAACATTTTTAAAGGAATCAGTAGGTTCTTTGTGCTCTACTGATTAAAAATAAACCTATGTCTTTCAGTGGTGTGTTGGGTTTAGGTTTTATTCTATGGTGTCTACTCAAATCTACAGAAACTGATGGTCCTGCCCTGGAAATATTTACAAACAAGAGCAATCCTTGGTAATCGTGCCTGATCTTGTGAAGAAAATTACTGCTGTATGTTGGACTTGCAGAATTAGTTTCTCAAGAGACCCTGTTGATTTCAAGAGCACTGATGTTCTGACTGCACAGGAGAGGCATTCACGTGTAGATGCAAGTGGGATGTAGCTGGCCCAAGAGAGCCAGAGATCTTGTAACTCCCTCTTTTTACATTAAGTGGTTTTCTGACTGATTTTTTTTTTTTGCACAATGCACTCATTGGTAGGATATTATTGCCTACCTTGAATGTTCTCAATAGCAGTTATTGGCTTCCAGCAGTGCAAGGAAACCTGATCACAGTGTTGCATTTCAGTGTTTATATTTAAATCACTAGTAATAATGTATCTAATTAAAGTAACTTTTTGGATAGGCTGGTTCATTTTTCGCTCAGTTTTTATAGTCACTTAGAGTTACCTGTGTGAGAAGGAAGGCTACTTAAAATTTCAAAATTTATTTTATCTCATTGAAGATTACTGATTAATTTAAAGCTAATCTTGTTGAACTCACTGGCAACATTTATCCATGTTCCACCAGATTGCAGCTACTTTAAAAACCACAGCTCAAAGCAAAATACTTTGTTTTCAATGCAACCACCAGTGGAATGATGAAGATGATGCAAAAATATCTACCTCTAAGCTGTTGCTTTAAAAGGTTATCTAAAAATATCTGCATAAACCAGCTAAAAGGTTTTACCAGATGATAATCGGTAATTATTATGGAAACAT
>VZUA01035937.1:20114-63344 GCA_013401035.1 Horornis vulcanius | reverse complement strand
AAAAAAAAAAAAAAAAAGAAAAGGTAGAAAAATGTAAGCACTAATATTTCCTTTAGTGCAGTGTTTCATGTATCAGGGAAAGTGGGCCCTCAGTCAGCGAATACAGCTAAGTCTGTTTTGTGCTGTGGCAAATCCCATTGTGAAGAGGCTGTGAGTAATCAGAAGTGACAGCATAAGCACTTTCTGTTCAAAGTGATTTTACAGAAAGCATTATTTTCTGAGAAAAGCACACATATGGCTCCCATAATGCTGAAAGAGCACTGCTGTATCCATTTATTAGCACTAGTGTTGGGAGAGGAAGTTTTGCAAATGGTGTTCAGATTTAAGACCTTTTCCTCTGCATTTCCATTCCATAAAACATCCTTAAAATCATAGGAATCAGACAGATAGGCATGGGCAAGGCAAGAGTGTCTGCCAAGGAGATGCTAGGACAGTTTGTGAAGATGAGGATGCTGTCAGGAGCTGTGCCTGCTGCTCAGGGGTCACTCAAAAAGTCAAATAGCAACAAAAATGCTTTTCCTTGGTGCAACAGCCAATGGGCCAGGAGCAGCTGTAATTTCCAGTTCAATGGGTGAGGGAGATCCTTGGAAAAACATAGAGATAGGGGCTTGCACTCATACCAAAAGCTGCATTAATACCATTAATGCTTTTTGATGGAGGGGCTTCAGATCTTGCTGCTCCTTCTCGCTTGGGCCCTCTTCTTGCCCTAAGCTGTTGTTCCTATAACAGTGCTCACCTCCTTGTCACACCCTCCTGTCCTGTCCTGTCCTGTCCTGTCCCCTGTCTGAGCCAGCCAGTAATGGTTGGGCTGGAATGAAAACCTGAGGAGTTTTGCTCTTACAAATTACGAATTTCAAGGATGAACTTGCCCCCTGTAGTAGATACTTATATCTAAAGGAGTTTATTGTTGTTGTGCTTGGAGGGTTTTTTGTTTGTTTTTATTACTTACCTTGGCTCTATAGTCTGTGGCTATAACCCTAATTCCTTGTGTCAGGCATGTGCGTGTTTGGTTTCAATTTAACTTAATACACAAATGTAATCAAGTTCTACTATTCTGATTTCTGTAAATTGCTTACCAGTGTCTCACATTTACAAAAGCCCAAGGAACTACTCAGAACTTCACTTCCCAAAGCCTCTTAGCTTTTCTGTTTGGGAAAAACAAAGGTCCCAGTGCTCACACCTGTAGAGCTTGGTAGTTCAGAAAGAAAATGCCGGTAGCAACATAAGTGCAATTTTTAAAAAAGTCCTCATGACAGTTATGTCAAACTTGATAGCTCACTATTTGGGATTGGCACTAGGGGTTTATGTACCTATCAAAACCACAAATAATTTGAGAACTGTTTGCTTTGGAAGTTAGCTCTGTATTTGTAAATAAGATGTCTACATTTTTCTGAGTTATTATAATTTACTGCCTCTCTTAGATACTCCACAACCAAGAAGCCTGAAATAAAAGTCTATTTCTTTCCATAGTAATTCGCTTTGGGAGAGATGGTTGAAAGAATTGGAGGGTAGCAAAGGAGATTCAGGTCTCTCTCTCTCTTTCATGAATATTAAGCCAGACAATCCCAATTCCAAAATTTCATTACAGCCCTCGATCACAAATGAAATGTTTCAAATACTTGTACTGCTTCCAGTAACCTCTTTCTCATCGTCTCATAAAATTACCCCCAAGGAGAGTGAAGCTTAAATACTGATGGGTCTGAGCAAGTCACCAGTTATCTACTAAAGTGGAGACAATATTGTTTGTATTCAAGCATGAATTCCAATGACATTTAACAGAGTTAATTTTATCTTTATTTGGTATTATGAATTTTGCCTCATTCTGTTCACTCTGTTGCTTTCTTTGAAATGCCTCTCAAATTTCACTGGCACTGGACCATCATTGGTGATTGCTGCCACATGCCTGTCTAGCATGAAAACATCTTTATTACTTCAGAAAGTCTATCTTTAACAGCTTGGAGATTTTTGCATCTGGCTTGGAATTACAGCAAGCAATAGTCATATTGAGAGAACTGTTTGTTTGGTTTTAATGAGCATAAGCTACAGCTTGCCATCAAGGAGCTGCTTGAACTTGGTAACACAGCAAATGACTTGTGCTGCTCAAATCCCTTCTGTCTGGGTGGTTTAATGGGCACAGGCTAATGGGAGTGTGGCCATGGAAAATAAAGGGGGCTTCCAAAGCATTACTGCTATCTTCTTTTTGTACCAGCTCCAGTTTTGAACCAGCAGTGTGGAGATATGCATTGCATGTTGAAACATTTACTGGGGAGGTATGAGCAGAGAATATACCATTAAAATCTTCACACAGAGGGGAGATCCTTCCACCTTTAACGTACAAATCATGGCAATTTTCATTCCTCTTTTAGAGTGGCTGCTGTGTGTCTGATGAAATAGATTAATGATGAATTAGATGTCAAAAGAATTTACTCAGTGGTTGCTTTGCTAACACTGGTGTCGTTTCTTCCCTACAGGTATTTCTGTAACAAAGAAGACTCATACATGTAAGTAATATCTTTTGATTTGCCTTCTCTCACAAATGGAATTTCTGTTAGGCCGTGCTGTGGTGCTCAGACTAATTGGTGTTGGTCTGGCCTGAGAAAGCTCCATTTTAAAAATTCTGGTGTTTTTTCTGCCTTAGGGGTTTCAGTCCTCGCCCAAAGAGTTGTTGGAATGTACAATGTGTGTGTGTATATGTGGTGCTCACAGATCTGTTAAATCAGAGGGCAGAAAAAGAAAGTTGTGAGGGAAAGCAGAATTCCTTACTGTACTATATCTACCTTACAGCTGGCTGATATTTAACATATCCAGAAAATACAACTGAGGAGAATGGTTATTTTTACGTCTGTTACATATGCAGTATGATTCAAATCAAGATAATGTAACTGTTCATCTTCTGTCCCTGCATATGCACCAGTCTCTAAGATGTATCATTCTCTGCTTGTGCTTAAGGAACTCAGTGAAAAAGTGGAGGTCCTTGTTTTGCTCTCAACCATAAAAGCAAGCAGCCCCCAGAAGTGGTGACCTTGGAAATGGCTGTGGATGTGTGCATTTACTTACATATACATTTATTCCAAATCCTCTTCAAAGACATCATTTCTGGGGATCAACTCTTATCTACCCTGCAGGGAGCTTGAAGCACAATTCTGAGAAAATACTGGGATTTGTAGCTGAAGGAATATGTTGAGATTCTTAAGATACTGTGGAGGTTTGGAAATCTGGTAGTGCAAGAATTGTACTTGCCCAGGATCTGAAACAGGAGTAGGCTAAAGCTGAGGCTATTACTCTCATGAAAGCCCTCTTACAAAACAGGTGCTAGGCTGCTCAAAACTTACAAATATATATGCATTTTAATGCATTTTGAAGTATTTACACCACAGCTTCTAGGGTGTCGTAAAGTATCTTACATGGCTTTCATTTTTATTTCATTCCTGGTTTTATAATACTCACAGAGTGAAAAATCTGACTTGAGATGATGAATTCTCACTGTGTAGAGTTAAAAAGTAGATTTGAAAATTTCAAATGAGAAGCTGATTAGTGAGAGTTTTGAATCAAATTTTAAGTATGTCAAACTTCTAGAGCATGATGGTCCTCCTTTGCTTAGGTGAGCTTGGTGCTTAATGCATTCTGAGGGCTAGACTCTCTGTGGCTGAATGATGGTTTTGTTGAACTTAACAAGAGCTACAAGGCAGGCAGAATGTGACCCTGGTGTTTTTGGTGAATATTTGAGCTCGTGCTGCCTGGGACTGACAGCACAGGACGCTGAAGTGCTGCGTGTATCCACAGGCCAGGCAGTGTCCAGCCCCCTGGCACAGCCTTGCCCAGGGGTCAGCCCTGGCATGGCCCACCCCTCTCTGGAGGTGCTGAGCAGCTGGGTGTTTGTGCCAGCTCAGTCCTGGGCTCTCTTGTGTAGAGGTGCATGGTGGTTTGTAACCCCCCTGGGAATCAGCTAGAACCACCCTGGGGTTGGTTTGTACAGCAGTGCCATGAACAGACCCGGAGCCACAGCCCCAGCTCCAGCACTGGAGTGAAATAGTGACCACAGACCTAAAGAGCACAGGGAACTGGCTCCTCAGCCACGCCAGACTGGTGCAATGTTGTCACCCTGTATCTCAGCTGAAGCTGTTTCAGGCCTGTGATGAAAAAAAGATGTTTTTCTCAACTGTGAGAGATGATTAGTACTGCTCACCATACAAGGCCTTTCATCTAGTTCAAACAGAAATTAGGGTTCCAGTGTCTTTCATGTTGAGAACTCTGTGCTTTTCTGAGAGAACTGTCAAAGAGTAGTTCCCCGATTTGTTAATCAGTTGTCATGCAATTGCTGAAGCATGAACAGAAAAGTTGCCTGAATAATGGGAAGATAAGCTTGCCCATTAAGAAGGGATTAAAATAGAAGGAGCAATAGGCTGTAATTGGCATGATGAAAATGTAAGCTATGTTTGCTAGCAAATATGTATGAGGTTTCATTCTGTTTTGGTTGAAGTTGTTTTAGAATTCATTTCTGTTATGACAAATTCTCATAGAGCAGGAATGGATGTAAATTGTGCGTCTTTGGTACTTCAGCATCACACACAAGAAGCCTTTTCTTCCCCTTGTTGCCTTGAATTAGGTTTTCTAATTGAATAGAGAAAGTAGCCAATAAAATTCACAGCTTTGGAATGAGTTAGAAAAAAATAATTTAATGTAAACACCTAAATACAAGAATTACAAAGTCTGAGTTGTTAACAACTACAAATGATAGAGTTTGTGCACCAAGATATGATCTAGAATTTGCCTATCAGTTTGTATCAGTATAAATAATTTATCCAAGTGAAGTTATATTGAGTAAGATTTCGGCAAAGAAATTTCAAAAAACATTCTTGCAAACACTTTGTGTGGTGTATATACATTGCTTGTTCTGATTTTTAGAAATATGGATGAAATTATCTTATTCCAAATTTACCATGTGTGGCCTATGAGGGTGTTGACTGACTGTAAACTACCACTTAGTTCTAATGACCTTTGATTTAATTAGGGAGAAGGAAGTGGAGTGGAGAAAATGAATGGAAAAGAAGAAAGAAATTAGTGGAGAATTATTTTTTTAACATAATGCCAGAAAGTTTGATACATGATGCATTTCAAACATCAGATTAATCCTTTTCAGACTTCAGCCTGACAGCCATTTTAATTGTACAGGTTTTGAAATTGGTGGGGGTCTGTCTCCAGTACTTAATTGTTCCTAGGTTTACTGTTGGAAGGTCTGGGTACATTTTATTCCCTCCTTGATATTAGTCTGTGACTAAAGTGTCCTGTCAGCTGAAACTGAACTCCTGTGCTGATGGCAGGTGCTCAGGTAGGTCTGAATCTAAAAATGGCTTAATATTTGTACAATTGCAATATAGTAGTGCTGGAGGAAATGCAGGTCTTTCATAATTTAACTCTCTAAAACCTGAGAGATTCTTATCCTTTTTGAGGCAACTGATTTTATCCAAGTATTCTACTTCATTGGTGCTTCTCCACATTTTTCTCTTTATCACAGTTTAAATGTTGCAAAATCTGACTCTTTTAAACAGGCAGTGCAGTAGTCTTCCAAGGAGCACTGAGGGAATAAATGTTATCCACCCCAAAATGCCCTTCTTTGCTCAGTTCAAGTTTAAGATTAAACAGCCTTTTGAAGAAAAAATTCATGCCTTCTGTCTGTTTGTAGAATTATTCTCTTGAGCTCACATGGCTATTTGTCAGGTTAACCATCACTTTAGATAAGCTCTAGTCTGTCAGAGGGTAGAGGACAAGTCCTGTCTCATCTTCCATACAAAGTGGAACTTCAGGTCTTTCAGTTCTTTCTTGACTTGAGAAAGACATGACTGACATTTAGATTCTTTTCTGATCATTTGACTGGCAGTAATATTTGTAAAACAACCCTCTTCCTGCCATGTCTCATGCTCTGAATAGAAAAATACTACAAGTGAATTGTAACTTTGCACAACTTCACCCTTTTTGCAAATTCAGAAAGGCATTGTTGTATCAGTGACGATAAAAATCTGAAATTCTGGGAAACAGAAGGCTGCAAAGGACCTGGCATTTAATTCTGACCAACTGGGCTTTAAGCTGTCCTTTAGTGTGTAGTATTTTGTTTCTGGCATTTTAAATCTAAATCTTGCCACACTTCATCTAATTAGTTTCATGGCCTCTACCAGACCACTTGTGACTCAGAGCTATCACACAAATCAATCCCCTTATTTTTCTCCAGTTCCCTGTTTAATCTTGGGCACTGACTTTCTTAAATGACTTTGAACCTGACTGCCTCTCAAAGTAAGGAGTATCCTGCAGATGTACCCAAAGGCCAGTACTGTACTGAATCCAGGGTGTAATGGAACCTTCTTTCTCTCACTCTTTGAGTTGTGAAGAGCCACAGTCAGAAGCTTTGAAGGAGTTTGATTGCAGAGCTGGAGTTCATATCTGCACTGATGGCCAGATACATTCAGTCATTTGCTTACCTGGCATTTGTAACAGTAAAAAATGCATAGATTTTGCAAGCCTTCCTCACAATTTTCTGTCCAGAGCTCCTTTGGAATGTTGTTCTGCAGCAGAAAAGAGCCAGGAGCCCTGGCTCGGAGTGACACACGCTTGTCAGAGCAGAGGTGGGAACCTACAGGGGTCTGGATTAACCTGGTGCTGCTTGAACTAGGGGCTGCTCACTGGGTTCAGCTTTCTACAGCTAGAGCACCTACAGTCACTGTCACCACAGTGCATCAGGGCTTTTCTGAGCTGAGGCCAGAAGTGACAACTGCTTCATTCATTTAGGTTAAATTATCACCATTTGGAGAGGAAGAGCATGTTTCTTCTTGTGATTTATCAAGATATTTAAATTAGACTAATTTTTCTTAAACAATTATGTCAGTAAGCACCTCTGTATGAATTCCTTAATTTTGGGTGAACTGTTCTTACTTAAACTGAAATTATCCTTTCAGTTAATTTCTGGCAGATAAGAAATGTTTCCAAAGCTAGGTGCTGATTTTAATGACATGAGCTCCTGCTGGAAAATTAAGCAGAAACTGTGTGCTTTTAGTTTTTAGCACTAAATAAAACCATTTGCATGAAGAACCAGGAACTTAGCTGGCAAAGAGTAGAAGTAAACCCATCCCTTCTGCTATCCAAGATGCCAAGCCTTTTCCTCAGTCCCACATGAAGCTCTGGGGCTGTTCCTGCACTCACCTGGCTGTAGGTTTTGCTCTCAGGTGCACCTTGACTCAGTGTTCTTTGATAAGTGCACAGGAGCTCTGGACTAAGGGGGCAATTCACGTTTCAGGTTTACACTGCAGATGGGAAGGCTTGACTGTACCACAGGGAGGTCAGCTTGACTGCCCACTGTGTGTGACAAGAGCTGGTGTGACAGAGTTTGGGTGTCCCCTCAGCTGCTCATGGTCCTGACAAGCCCCTGAGCCTTTGCCTGGACCTTGGAGTGCTGTGCCTGCATTGCTGCTGCAATGAGCCAAAACAAGGCAATGTCTTGTTCATGGAGTCAAAGGCTTGCTCTTAAAGCTGTCCTGGGCAGAGATCCATTCCTGCATCATGGAATGGATCCATGGGTCCAAATTCCTTCCTGTCTTTGACTCTAAGCAGTTGCTAAGAAGAGCACACTGCTTGTTAAAAATGAAGAGGCAGATTTGGGGCAGAAGGTAGCTCTTCAGCTTCTCGGATACCCAACTACTCTAGAACTGCTTTTCACCAAAGTTCCACAAGCATATATTCGTGTTTGCAGCTTAATGAAACCCAAGACCCAGACTTCTTTTCTCTGATTTTACTTTCCATCTTGTATTTATTGCCACTGCTAAAGATTTCTCAATGTTTGCTAGTTACTTTGTTTAATTGCATTAAAGGGAAAGCTGCTATGATTTTTTTCTCATCTGATTTATAATTACTTATCTACTGTGCACTGTACTGTCGACTTCACCTCATGTGTTTCATGTGCAGACTAAAGTAAGTAAAGGATACTTTTCCCTCACAAAACAGGAGCCTTCAGAAAACTGATGGTTAACAGGATCTGCTGTTAGCACCAAGGCCTAAAGAGAACAGGTGAAAACTAAACCCTGTCCCCTGAGGCCAATAAAATAGCTGTTTGGTCCCCTGTGTGTAACCTCCTAATAACTTTACTGGGCAGCCTTAAGATCCCTTGGGGGCTTCTCTGCAAGAGCATTCCCTCTCTTTGTTCAGATTGCTTATTAAAAATGATTTTATAATGAAGTTGCCTCAAATAGCTGCTACTTTCCTGCTTGTCCTTGAAGCACTGTTTGCCCTGATGAAGAATCTGAAGACAGCTATCTAGGGCTGTTCTCTTGTTCAAAACTTTTACTGAACTACTGCTACACTTCTTTTTTCTTTTTCTTTTTCTCTTTTTTTTTCTTTTTTTTTTTTTAACTTCCCTGCTGTGAGCCAAAGGAAGCCTCTTCATTGGCAGCTCAGCCTTGTGCCTTTAATTCCCCTTTGAGGCCATCCCTGTGGAAAGTTTGGTTTGGTTGCCACACCAAACACTGTGTCAGTGACTTGTTTGTTGCCTGAGAGAGAATGAAGGTTGCCTTCTTTTTGTGTGGCAAAATTATTAAGTACAGGGGCAAAGGTGAAGGCATTGTCAAATAATGGGGAGAGGAGGGAATATTTTTAAAGTCAGAAAGTGTTTCTGGCTGGCTTGAGAGAAAGAGTACCCAGAATGGTGATGGGTAAGGATGTGTGACATCCATGACATGGCTGTAGGTGAAACCTGTGGATGATCTGGTTCTTCCTGGCAGTTCTGCACCACTGAAATACTTTTTCTGCAAAAGTTCCAACATTTGTGAGAGAGACCAGCCCCTTTACCCATGTGGAAACAGCCATGGGTAAAGTATCAAAGGAATTTTTATTAATGTATGTTTTGTGTCCTCACAGAATAACAGGTCAGAGCTGAGACAAACCTGTTGCCTCTAATCTTCCCTTAGCTGCCCAAAAGCTTGGCATGTGCCTGGGCCCCAAGCCTTTGGCACACTTGGAAGGAACATTTCATTTTCTCTAAGGCTGATAGAACAGGCAATTAAATGCACTGCCCTGCACGTCCCATGGGGAGCTCTGTCTATTAGCTGCACTTGAAGATAATATCAGGTCTCTTCTCTGGTTCTGTTCTGAGTATATGGAGCACCTTCTGTCTATTTGGGGGTTTTGGCTGTAACCATTATTTATGGCCTTACTTTACTGTGAGTTTTCTGGTGGGTTTTTGGTGCCTTTAATAATGAAGTAGCATGCAAATCAGAGCAAGGGGAAAACTGCAAGCAAATTGAAAAGTAATTTTAACAGATGAAGACTCTAAGTATTTACAAAATATTAGTAATCCAGTATGAAAATTTATGTCTGTGTATGTTGGGTTATAGATCAGATACTTCTAAATTGGAAATCAACATATTCCAGTTCTGCTCACACTTCATTGCTTTTTGTGGTCACTCCTGGGGAAGCAGAAAAGATGGGCAGGGACATTCTCTTTAAATGTTTAAAAAATATTTGGAGGCCCATGTTTTAAGGAATGATGAAGTGTTTAGAGAGCATTAAGGGGTTTCTGACATTAGAGATCTAAATTCTATTAGTGTGGTTGATGGATATTAAAAAATTGTGGATGTGACTCAAAAATAAATTTGAACTGTTTGTGGATGCAGGCAGTAAATACATTGGGAGTATCTGTAGTGTTCTCTTATACCCAAGTCTTGCCTTATAATTTTATAGATGTTGCTCTTGCTTTATTTTTTCTGTCTATTAATTCCTAGGGCCGTTCATCTGATGTCAGGAAATAATGAATGAAGTCATGAACACCTCCTGTGGTGCAATGTACTTTACCAGGGAAAGTGTAGGACTGCTCTGGGTCCTGTTGCAGCTGCTTCAGCAAATCCTGTTGGCTGAAAGAAGCTTCCATCAGCCCTCTTAGCATTGCCTATTTTTTTTATTGTTTTTAAAATCTCCTGTATTTAGAACTCTTGCAGCTGTTACACAAAGTTAATGTTTCCAGCTTGATAAGAACAGCTGTCCACAATTTTGGCATGTTCATTGGTTCTAGAAGAGAACAGTGTTGTGGGCTGAATCTAAGCTTAAAAATAGCTGATATTTTTCACAATCTAAGACTTTAATCCAACTCTGAGAGCTGTAGGAGTTGTTCTTTGCACAGTCATTAAGTTAATTTTTTTTCAGTTTTTGAGTGTCTTGGGCACCAGAAAACTGACAGATGAGACTTCTCCAAATCTACTTTTGTATTCTGCATGTTTTTCAATGGAAACAATGTAAAGGCAAATAGAAAATGTTATTGTTCATGACTTTCTTCTTTAATATATGGGTTGTATATTTTGGCTCTGAATAGTGTAAGTCTAGCCAGCCCTAACAATGCTTACAGGGAAATACTTTTGACTACATCCTTTGCAATAGCTCCTTAAGAAATAATTGTACTTTCTAAACAAGACTTGTGCGAAGCTCATTTGGTTTGATTTGAACAGTTCCTTGAAGTCACCTCTGTCTTTATAGAAAGGTGAATCTTTGTGAATGGATTGCCACCAAATACAGCAAAGTGTTGGGATTAAATTAGGGTTAAAATTAGGATTAAAACATGATCTGCATACCTTTTGTTTGAACATCAAAAGTCCAAGTGGATATTTTTTTCTGTGGATGTATTGCTGTTGCCTTTTTCACGCTTTGGGAAGGCTCTGTGGAGTTTTCTGCTTACATTCCTTTCGCTTCATGACATTGTTTATAACACAGCGCTGCATTTTTTGTAGTAAGGCTGAATTCTAATGATNGACAGGCAAAACAACAACAACAAAAAAAGCACATTTTATTATCTGAATTTTGAAACCAGGGACTGATTCCATCATTCCTAATAGACTCATTTATTTGACAGTGCATTGCTAGACTTGAGCACTTGCCATCCTGACACAACTATTGAACCTGAAAAGGGCTCTTTAATGTATGTTGATAGCTAAGCTTAATAAGGACTTGTGAAAATATTGGAAGTTTTGCAGCCTTTCTCTTAGCACATCAACCTAGAATTATTTAAATGTTGACCCAGCTGGGAGCACAGTCTGGTGCAGACAGTAACTAAGAGAGCTCCTTATGGCAGATCAGGTAATCACTTCAGTTCCTAATGAGGAGCTTGTTCTTAATGTTATGACCAAATGATGATGGTATTTGTAAAGCTCCTAATTTAAATATAGTTTTGCTGGTCAAGTTTTTCTCCCTATAAGTCTCCTAACATGATAAAGTACAAAGGACAAAAAGTTTCAAAGAGCCATGTGGGTCAGTTTACAGAGCTAAAACTTGCAGCTGAAAAGGAACAGAAACTGATCAACCCAAAATCAAATAGAATCCTGAGGGAATTTGGGATACAGACTCCTTAAAATTCAACTTCTTGACTTTTTTCCTTTTGTTTTCAGAACACTTGAATAGTTTTGAGCTGTATTACCAAAATGCTATGTCTTTGTGTATATTGCTTAACTGCGGGGAGTGGGAGAACAAGGAAGAGAGAACTGTGCAGACAGCATTTCAGAAGTCTTGCCAGATATGAGTTACAGTTCAGAGTACAGATGATTTTTGGGGTCTACATGGATCAAACCATAGTGACAGATACTTTGGTTTGAGTTTGAGTTCTTAAATGTCAGCTGCTGTCATAATTTGTACGAGGGTTGGGAAGGTGGTCATCTGCTTACCCAAACTATGCTCACACACAAATTCCTTCTGCAAAATTTTTCATCAAACTGAAAGACTCGGGGGAAAATGGTGCCTGGTGTTAGTTTGGCATAGAGGAATACTTAAATATTCCCTTGTGTCTTAGTAGTTGTATTCCAGTTGAAAATGAGAAGAAATACCGTGCATTCACTGTAAGACAAAATGACACCATTTTTCTCTAATGCCAGAATTACTTACTTTGAATTAACTGTACATTCACTACAAAGGAATAGTTAAATATGTGTGCTTTGGCATATACTGATGTGCTGATTAGTGCACACTGAAATGAGCGTCACAGCATTGAAATAACCCTTTTTCTAAATATGTTTTATGCAGGGGAGGAGAGAGAGAGACTATGTCAGTAACAAAATTACATCCTGCAGTGTGAATACCTTTGAACTGAATGTAAATATCCATTGCTACTTTAGCTCTTGCCTTTAAAACACATGGTAGTAGAACTTTGATTTGGTCTTCAACCCCACTGCAGTCACCTTGCCTTCAATTACTTTATTGTCTGGGTTTGGATTCACAGTTCACTTGATCAAAGGAATAGATCTCACCTAAATAGAAGTTACCATTTTTAAGGGATTGCATTTGGGACTTCGGGAAGTTTCCTTTCTTAACCTTACTGCCATTAATGGTTAGATTCTCAAATTGAACTAGAACTGAACCTTCACAGAGTTATTGTAAAAAACATAAGAAGTGAATTAAATAAGAAGCCTTGACCAAGAAGATGATGACTTGGCTGGAAGAACTAAGATTAGTGAGGCAATTTTGTTATCTGGCTTAGCTTCCCCTGTGTGTATGAGAGGCTTTTGTTTAAAGTAAACACCAACTATCAGTTGTGAGGTGCAGCACTGTCACTTGCTGTACAACAAGCTAGGCACACCCTCAAAGCAGAGCAATTTCCTCTCTCTCTCTCTTTTTTTTTTTTTTTAAAGTGTTTACCACCAACTTCAAAAGCCAGTTCACAAGAGTAGTGGTGTTCTTGCAGTTTTTTGGAAATTCAAACAAGCCTTTCTTTAATCTCTGTGCAACAGAGGTAGGGAAACCTCTGGTTTCAGAAAGCCACTACATGACCAAAGGCATTTAGTGATTTCCTCTTAGATAAAGGCATCAGTTGATAACCATCCTTCTCATCAATGTTTGTCTGAAGAACTGTTTCCTTATCTTTGCTATGTTACCTAACTGATATGGAGGTGTGATACTTGCTGGCTGTAAAGGGAACTTTACAGATAAGGCAAGTTTCCTGTTTAAAGTCTTCACATTTCTTTTGCTCTGACTCTTTCCTTTTCCCTGCCTGTATTGGTGGCTTACTCCAGAGTTATGGTCCTTGAAGTAAAGGTGGAAGTAAGGAGGTCATTCAAAAAGATGATTTTACATGCTGTTTGTGGACATAAGGGTACTAAAAGCTGGATGAAAATAATTTTCCTGTTAAGCAGCGCTTTAGATATTTCAAAAAAAATTTCACTGAAAGTCTCAATTTTTTTCCTGCAGTTTTCAGAAGGGAGGTAAGAAAAGCCCTTGTTAACTCAGAGCAGGGTGAGTTGTCCTTCATGTGGGTTGGTGGTGGTGGCATGACTTTAAGGGCTGACCTAGAAATGAGGCAGTTCAGGTACTTCAACCTTAAATTTCCACGTCCTGTCAACAGGACTTCACCACCTCACTGTCAGCTGTTTTGAGAGTACATTTTAGCACGAAATCCTGTCTTTAGAAGCAGTAATGTAAATTTCTCTGGAACATTTTGTCATTGAGAAGCCAACAATGTTAACACCAAAAAATCCCTGGTCTAAGAGGGAACCTTTTAAAAGAAAGAGATGGAGAACCTTAACTTGAGAACAAGTAATTTGGGAAGTTATTATTATTCTTTGTGAAACTAATACCTGGCAATGGCAGAAATTCCCTTTACTGTGGGTTCATTTGCTGCTTTTCAGTGGTATTGGAGGGGAGGTTGTATGACAGCATTGCAGATGGGAACCCAGCTCCTGCTTTATAAATAAACTGCTTTCCTCATTCCAGATTAAATCAGCAGTTGAACTTGGGGTCCAGCCTAGCAAGTGGTGGTGTGTTCTAGGAAGGTTTACATGTTACTGCTAATTTCCTTTTCTCAAGATCCTGAAATCTTGAAGCTGAGCTTTTCGGTGTGGTGGATCTTTTACTGCATGCTCTGCATAAGCAGAAAAGACTGCATATCTATTGTGGGTGTAGGTTGTCCAGTAAATCCTATTTTTCTGTTGTGTCAGATTTGGCTTGCCTGTTCCTAATGGCTTCGTGGCACTGGCATAGCAGCCTCCATGGTGCTTCTCTCCAAATCAGACTTGGTAGTGCTCATTTTGTCAACCAAAAGGTCTATTCAGGAGGTAGGAAGAGAAACAGAAGCTTCAGCTGAAGTAGGAGGTCAAACTGTTTTTAAAGGAAAGACCACAGGAGCTGAATGATGGCAGTTTTCATTTTTGATCCATTAAATCTCTGAAATTTCTGTTTGCTTCCAGTGAGATTGTAACACATCACACCTCTACTTCCGTGCATCAAGATAAGCATGCCCAGATTATAAAATTAGAATATGAGTTCTTAGCCTCTTTCAAAAGAGCATTTCTAGGTTAGTCCAAGAATCTTCATGCAACAGCAGCTACCAACTGAAATCTGACACTGTCTATGCTCTGAACATATCATATTCATAAAAACAACCTTTTTCTTTTTACTAAAAGCCTTCACTTCTTTAATTGTTGCACTCTTCATTTTTCTCACAAAACTTTTCCCCTCAAAGACGTGATCAAAGACAGGTGCAGTGACACTAAAAAAATGGGAAGGTTGTGTCTTTTGGAATCGGTAGAAAAGCTGCCCTTGGCTTTAGAGCCAGCAGAGCCACTTCAGAGCCACTTTGTTCACTGTCAAGTGCTGTAGCTTCTCCTTTATTCTCACAGTGGTACAGCATACTATATTTAGTTGTTTTTCACTCTATTATAAAAGTATTAATTTTGATAAGGAAAGAAACCAGGATTTTATCAGACTATTTGCCAGTGAAGTTGGGGTAATAGAGTTCTCCCAAACTGCCCTCTCTGTGTGTTAGTTCTCTTTACTTTGTGTTATTGAATGTAGCACTCTGGGTACTTCAAAATGAATTTCAAAACAATATCTTTATTCCTAATTTTAAAAGAAGCAACAATAATTCCATGAGCTGTTCTATTTCACACTCCATTGATTATTTATTAAAAATGTGAATCCTAAGCTACTTGATTTTTAGAGCATTTTTGTCAGATGATTTTTTAATTTAATTTTTGGTGCTGAGAAAACTATTTTTCATTTGGTTTCTAAGCATGTGTTTTCATGGAAACAAACCATCTAGAACACATTGTATTTCTATGAAAACACAAGCTTATTAAATGTCAAACAGTTTATGTTTTCCTGGCAGTCATCTTGAAATTGGCACATTCACTGTGTCAGTGTTCTATGATGTAAGTTTAAAACTGTCACATTGTCAATGTTCAGACATTGAAAGGTCTGAAGTCTCACACGTGGGGGAGGAGGAATTAGGCTCTTGTCAATGAGCAGGTGGTGATAATTTAGGCACGTTTGTTTGAGGTTTGTATTGAGTTAATAGAAACTCTCTAGTCTGAGTATCCTCAAATATTTAAGCTGATAAAGAGGTGGCGTCAATGTTGAAGTCAGAGTCATTTGTGCTTACTAAGGGCTGACTATAAATATCAGGGTTGCTGGTGGAGCTTGAAGTGTCTTTGCACATTTAACTTTATCACTCAGCTCATGCATTGCAGGAATAGCTTTAAAAAGCAGTTTAAAAAGCAGTGAAGCTGGGAGGAACTGCACTCCTGGCTGTCCATACCCCGAGCCTCTGGAGCCGCTGCTTCCTTTGGGCTGTGTAGCCAGGGCTTGAGCACTGCTCACCCAGTTTGCAATTACAACTGAGGCTCACACTGGAACAGGCTGAAAACTTCCTTTGAGAGCAAGGCTGGCTCCTGGAAGAGAGAGGAGCCTCCTGGGTGAGTTTATAGCCCATCCTGTGTCAGTGAGGAAGGGCGTGCTGGATGAGCAGTGGTTGATCAGGAAGCGATCCTGTTTTATGGACACTGCACTCACATCCCGGGCTGTCACTGCTCTGCTGGCAGGTGAGGTGGGCATCAGGCTGTTAAATAAATGATGAAGGAAGCATTTGATGCATCTGGAACAAAATGCTCAGGTCACAGTGGAGAGAATTTTATCTTCACTGAGATAGGAAATGCTGGTACAAGAAAATCCCTTTTAGGTCTCCAGGCCCTGTCATCCTTACCCTTCAAACAATACCCACAGCACTAGCGCCCCACTAAGCTTGACATTTCCAATATATGTGGATTAACAGGCAGTAAAAATAATTTTGCATTTATCATGCTGTGCTGTATTTTATAGAATAAACTGGTGTTGATTTTGTGGTTGAATTCAATACGACTCTACTCAGAAATAGTTCACATGCAAAAATCTTCAGGATTAATTTATGAGTTTAGTTGCATACATTAGCCTATCACATTATGCAAATAATTAGGAAGAAAATAGCTATTTAGCTTATTTATTATCTCTATAGGGAAAATGTACACATTTTACATGCATGTTTCAACTATATTTCATCTTCTTGTGATTGTGAAAGAGCCTTTAATATATTTCTTTACCATGAATTTTAAATTTCACAGTGGAATTAGCTAAATGGTTTGTTTTGCACTCTAATGGATGGGATTTAAATCCAGTTTTTCACATCACGCAGGAAACATCTTTCTTTTCACTCAGTTCCATGCATCAAGACCAAAGACAATTTCTCATTGTTGGAAATTGACTTTAAAGTAGTAAAGATGCTCTAAGCTCCTTCCTCAGAGGTTTTCTAACAGCTTTCAAACTCCCTCTGGGGTCTACACTTGCACCTGTGTGGAGTCTCAGCAGGAGCTGTGAGAAAGCCCCGTTCTTGGGCAGCCCTTGGGGGCTGAGATCCGGCTGAGGTCTGTGAGGTGTTCTTGGTGCTTCCCTTCCCAGCTCGGATCTCAGAACCTGCCTCTGCCATGGCTCACCTGTGACAGCCTCCCAGCAGCTCTGCCTGTGCCTAAGGACAGACATCACCTGGTGACAAGCTCAATGACTCGTGAAATCCCGGCCCCTGGGGCACGTGCTGGTTATTTATTGTTACACACACACACAAAGCACATAAGGAATTTATCACTTTCCAATTTCCCTGACTGAAACGGGTGTTTGATTATCTGAAAGAGGCAGTGAATGTTAACAGAGATTTGGGTAACAGCCATTTTTCATTTCACCTTGCTGGTGGACACAGTGGATTTGTGAGCCTGGCTGTATTCTGCTGTAATTGCCAGGTTTTTTGTTCGTTTGTTATTGTTTTTGAATGTTGCCCTATATGTGGAAGTGTCATAGATCTTGTACTGTATATCAGAATATATCAGGCGTGTTGGTATGAAGCTGTCATCTAATTTTAAAGGAAGGATGAAACTATTTCCATGGTTCTGAGCCATGATGTCATAAATTTGGTACTGCCTAGACTCTGTATTTCTACTGTGATTTTTTCTCCATATAGAAAAAATTTTCTGATTTTTCCCCAGAATAGCTTTTCTCTCTGTGTTATCTCCTATGCTAACAGTGTTACTAGAGGAAATAATGATTTCTTAGCCTCACCCATGAGCCAGAGGGAGATTTACTGGAGATATATCAGTATCTGTTTTTATTAATGCTGATACACTCTGTGCAAATTTCTCTGTACATGTTCACAACTTAATTGTATCTGAACTTGGGGTAAAGTGCAAAGACTCCAGAACCCTAAAGTCCTGTCTGCTTTGCCGAGTCATGCAGATGAAGGGGAATGGATCTAACACTGCACAGCACTTGCCCCAGGGGATCTGACATCCACACTGTTTGGGGTTGGTGTGTTTGTGGACTCTGGAGTACATGGGGTGTGGTGGCTGGGAGCCCTTGCAGTGCATTCCCTATTGTCTGGGAGGGCATCTTGCAGTCCAGTTCCCTCAGAAGGGGACCCTGTCCATGTGCCCTTGGGCCCCTGATGCAAACCAAAGCGAGGGAAGTGATGGGGACAACTGCTACAAGGCACCTGATCCTAACGGGAATGCTCTGGGAGACACACTCCAAAGATGAACGGGCAATTTGTGTATGGGATGGAAAATCTCCTGGCCAAAGTGGTGTTTGCTGTACCAGCTCTGCTAACCTGCCTTTGGCAAGTGTCCTTGCTTGCCTCCAGCCTCTCTGTTCCCTGGGAATGGTCCCCATGGCTGCTGCCCATCTCAGTCACAAGGTGGGAACAGAGGGCTCCTCTGCTGCTCCAGAGGCCTCCTGTGTGCACAGAGGCATTGTCAGGGGAAGAGCTTTGGGAAAGGACGAGGTGTTCATTCTTTACACTGTAGAATGACAGCTGAAGGTTAATCATATTATACTTTTAGCAATGCCTATGTTCAGAATTAACTGGAGAACGCTCTTTATATTGTTCTTCAGTTTGTAAAGGCAAGTCAGATTGGTCTTCTGCTTTTTGTTCCTGTTTCTGTGGTGTAGCATATCCAGTATGAGAACTTCAAGTTCATTCCAATATTTTAAAAAATGCTGGAATTCAATATCAGTAATAGCAGTAATTGTTATTATTATTATATAAATTACCACATACAGAGAAAAGATTTAGTAGGGTGAAAGGGAGAAAGGCTGTTTGGTGTCCCCTGCACATCATAAAAATGATCAGTGAAATGCAACTTTTAATGCTCCATTGTTCTTCTATGGATTCAGGCCCAAGAGCTACATTGCTCGTTTTGGAATTTATTGCTTCCAGTGTTCAAAGCAATGGAGATATGCAGAGAAAAGAAGGAAACAAGGAGGTGCCCATAAAGAAAGCTTTTCCACTCAGAACCCAATTCTTTTGCAGGTGTACACGTGTGACCTTTTTCTTGTCATTATCTATGCACACAGAGCCTCTGATTCAGAAATTGTTTTGGCAGTGTCATGTACTGCAGTAAAGCTTTTGCTGCCTTGGCTTACTCACTCAAAATTAGCCCTAGTAAATACTAACTTGGTGTGATTTGTACAGTGCTGACAATGTGTTGCTTGGCTGAGTAACTTGTAAAAAAGACTGCAATGATTAGCTCCCACAAGTTCACATTTTCTTTCATATTTGAATATTTGGCTTGTCATTTGCTGCCAGGCTCTGCGTAAGTGTGTCAGTAGTTCCTCACTTTGACTTTTGGGTCCAGTGAGCTGCTCAGCAATCTCTGGTGCCTCCATCCATTTGCATGCCTATGGTGAGCTAAATCCACATGTTCCTACCCTTCCTTTTTTATAGAGTTCCACAGGACTGGTGCTGCAGGATCTCCTCAGGTGCTGGGGTGACGTGTTTTCCTCTGAGTCACTGTTTCTGTTCTGCGTCATCACTGCTTCATTCTCTAATGTCAGTCAACTTCGTTCCTTCACCTCAAAAGCATTTAATAGTACTAGGGAGTGTTTGTTTATGTTTAGGTCATCGTACCTTTGGTGTTCCTTTGGAAAGTTTAATCTAAACATTGCTGCCCTTTTTGGTCATTACTTTCTTAGTTCTGTTTGTTGGCAGTGAAAAGTGTGGCCTTTTCCTTCTTCATTTTCAGTGGAAATAGGAAGCCCAAGCAGAGAATGCCTCTTCTTTTTTTCTTCTCCCTCAGAATTCCAGTATATTTATCTATCTTTTGTCTTTTCTCGATGCATTTTGCAGACATATTGTTGTTGAGGTGAATGAGAGGAGTCATGGACAATGACTGGATTATGATTTATGTGTTAATGTGTTTTTCTTTCTTTACGTTTTCATTTTTAATGTTACATTTCGTTTTTGTTTGAAAAAAATACATTTGAAAGAATTTTAAAATTTTAAAAAACCTTACACTGGAAACGTGATGATTTGACTGGGAAGGCACAAACAATGGTAGCTGGTGCATCTGAAAATTTTGGTTTTCACTCCTTCACTTAGACAAGCTGGTACTGAGAGACCTTTAATTTACATTGCCAGCACAGAGAAATAGCCACAAGAACTTCACTGTAATATCCTTTTAAACAGTATTTTTATCCACCTATAATGAAAGGTGTCTGTTTTATGTTGCTGCCCGTTCATCATTCCTTGGACACCTGCTGCCTCAGTTATTTCTTAAATCGGAGTTAACCTTCTAATGTAATCCTGCTCTCCTTTCTTCCTTGCTTAAACCTATTATTCCATAAACCAAGCACTCCAACGTGAGTCCAGTAACCTGTGAGCACACGGTGTAGGATTTAACATCTATCACTTGGAGCAGTGGATTTTCACCACATCTTTATGAACAGAGGAGCAAAGTGCCCAACTCATCTGAACTATTCATTATGTGCTCAGGGGTTTGCTTTAGGTTTTCCCTCCCTGGCCTAGGACTGCACATTGTTCTAATTCATTCTGTAGTCAAGAATGGAACAATTAGGCACAAACTCTCAAGCTCTGGCAGATGATTAATCAAAAAAAAAAAAAAAAAAAAAATTAACTTTGGCTGATAATGCCTCTCTGTGAATTATGAGCTGGCTGGGAGCCAGGGAATACTCCTATTGTCCCCTGCACAGACGGCCCATCCTTCCTGACTCAAGTGCACCAGAAGTAGTAACATTTTTCATCTTAGAGAATTTTAACCATTCTTGAGCTTTTTAACTCCTTAGTGCAGTGTTTGTGAATCTCTCTAAGCCAGCTACCATGTAATCCTCAGGGAACAAACAAATCCTGATTCCTTTGTATTTCAGTATAATTTGGCAGATGAAGGGGGAGGTGGTAAATAAAGTTTAAAGCATTTAGGTAAATAGCCACATTGCAAAATCTTATTGTTATAACACTACAAAGGTTTTAATTAAAAATGCCAGCCACAAAAAAAATCCTGTGTAGGCCTCTGCCAGTGATTGCAAATCAGTTTCCATCTGTGCTTTGCCATTGACACATAGCCAAGTTCCTGTGAAGGGAATATTTATGTTACTTTTACTGCTGGTACTCTTTTTTGTAACGTTTTCCTAGGCCCCTGTAGGTTCCCCTGGTGCCCAGCTGGCAGGCTGAGTAACACTTGGGCAATGGGGTAGTTCTGGCTGTAGAGGATTAGTGATTCCAAAAGCACTTGAATGACATTAACAATTAGCTGCTGCAAATGTATTTATTTCTGGGGAAAGGAATCTCAGCTTTGCTTCCTAAACACAGCCTGGTTTGCTTACTAATAAGTATTAGGAACCACTCCTCTGAGCTTGGATTTGTCAGCTCAGACCTCTGGAAGTCTTTCTGGATGACAGTGCAAATCTGTAGTTCTGCTTGGAAACAAGTGTCATTTCCACAGGGAGCCTAGATAGAATTTTTTTTTCCCCCTGAAAAACACTGTGATGAAACCCATGCTGCATAAAACCTGGTTTTGCTTTGAGGAGGAAGATTAGTGTGTCTGCTTCTCATAATTACTTATCTGTACTGGCACACATATGGAATTGTTTTTCATCCATCAGCAAAAGGATTTCTAGAAAAGTGCTCTACTCCCAGTATAGGGGTGAAATGCAGAGGCATTACAGAAAAGCAAGAGCCTGGGACTGCCTTGTGTGGTTTTGAGCTCTTTGTCAGATAATTGCTGATTCCAATATTGTACTTTTCAAATTCAATGTTTAAAAAAAAATTAAAATTGCCATTATAGACAAATGGAAAAATACTCAAGACAGAGTGACTCTCTGGGGCACTGATAGTTCAAGGTTGTTGCCAAGACTTTACACAGTGCTCTGAAACTTTCATTAATATTTTATTTCATTCCTGACCAGCACATGGAGTTTGGCCCATTTCAGGACTGATTTGGTGGGTTTCCAATACAGGAGCTATAGCTTAGTTGAGTACTTATTGTGAAGAGGTTCATGTAGGATCCAATTAGGGTTTAAATTTACTTTCTTTCTCATACTTTGCATTAACAGTTCCAAGGATTAATTTATAGGACTCAGTAGTAACTACTGGGGGGGGAAGTAGTCAAATTAAGTATAAATGAAAAGGTATTTTGTAGTAACTTGATGAGTTTAGGCATAAGCTTGGCTGCTCTTATTTGTAGCTAAGCTAAGCTAACTGGTCATGAGCAAGTAGGAAGGAAAAAAAAAAGTTCAGGAATCAGTATCTCAAGGGGGTCATAGCAGTCAGTAAGAACCAGTCTGTCCTTTGGGAGTGTGTTGGCTGCACAAGTTGTGTGAAAAATGTCAAATGCCAGATTTTGAGAAGAATTTGTCCATCTGTGTAATCATATCGAGGGTTGCCCTCATTACTGCCAGAGGTAAGCACTGCACAGGTTTTGGTAACTCAGAATCTGAACTAGGCAGAGAAGCTCTCTCATCCCTAGAGGGAGAACCAAGACACAAAAGTGAAGGGATGCAAATCCTTTCCCAGCTCCCAGCTGTGGTGTTGTGTCAATGTGCCCCACACCCTTTTGGCAAAATCAGCCTGTTTAGCCCTGCTCAGCAATTCTTGAGTGCTTTGGGTTTTTTCTGTTGTAGTTTGGAGGCAGGTTTCTGAGCTGCCTCAGGAGCTGTCCTCCCTGCAGCAGTGAGGGCTGTGTTCTGCTGTGCTGCTGCTCTGAGGCTGAGCCCTGATCCCTGGCTGCTGCTCAGGCACATCTGTCCGAGGGGCACAGGGGCTTTTCCTCCTGCACAGGCAAGCCACAGGCCAGGGGAACGCTCTCAGCTGCTGCTGGAAGCGCTTCTCCTCTCTCTTCATACCCCTGGTCCCAGTAACCCCAGCTTCAGCTGTGTGTTCTCCTGTCCTGTGAGATCCTTTATGCTGGGTATCCCTCCCCTCAGAGACAACTTTCCAATTGCTTCACAGACCCACTGGGTCCTACTTGTTTCCCAAGTATGCTTCTTATTTTTCTTTTTAGCTGCTGGCAACATCTGCAAATAGGGAAACTTTGGCACTGTCAGCTAATTGAAATTTCTGCGGGACAAAGTAGCCCCTGCTGACACTTCAGTTTAACTGCTTTACTTTCTGTTGTAACTTTCTGTTGTGTAGATATCCAGGCTGTAAGAAATTTACTGCTTTTAGAAAGAGCTTTAATTCACACTGCTTTAGGAGGGAACAAATAATGTTGATTGATGATGCTGCTTAATGCTCTTTTTGTATTAATGCTAACAATTTCTAGTCAGAAAATGTTTTTCTACTGTATTGCTCACACTTTGAAAATTTGTTTCTCTCCCCCTTATTACTGAACTTAATCAGATACTTCATAAATGTGATCCTTTCCCCTCTGTCCACCCTCCTGTCATGAAATCCAGGCTTACTAAAAGCTGCTTCATGAAACATAAAAAAACTACTTTGGAAAGCCTCTCTTCCCTCCCTTCCTTAATAGAAAACCTTTCACATTATTGTTTATATAGAAGAACATAGTTATTTTTATTATTTGGAAAAATATTTTCTGTGCAGAAGGCCAGGCCCTGCCATTGCCAAAAGAAGCATTCTGGTATTTTGGAAGGAGTCTTGAGAGAAGGCAAGACTATGGTTTGTGATGAAGGATAAAATCAAATATCTGAAACATTCCCTGCTGCAAAGGAGATCTTTGTGATGCTGTTCAAGACTTTCTGGGATTGCCCCTGGTAGGCTGCAGTGGATCATTGTGATTCACCACTGCATTCTGTAATTGCTCGAGGAATACTACAATAAAGTATAACAATGGCAGTATTTTCAGCCAGGGAAGTTTGTATTACAGTAAAGAACAACCAGCATAGGTAACAGCAGCAGCCACCTCACCAGAGCACAAGCTTGGTACGTTCCAGATGAATAATCCTTCAGTGGCCTTCAGTCACTGGTAAACTGTGCAAGCACAGCTCTGCTGCTGCCTCAAATCACAGTACCTGGAGGTGTGAGAACGTGTGCTGAAGTTTTACTGAGATGTGGAAACTGATTTACCACTGATACTTGAACTGACCTGAATAAAGGGCACACCGAGTGGCCATAGGTGTCTAGGTGGAAAGGAGAGCTGACAGTATAGAGCCCCTGAAATCTGAGAGTGTCTCACCAAAATCTGCTTTGGTAATGCAAAATTTTTACACTAAAAATAAAGTATATCTCTTTCTTCAAATCCAGGCTGTCTTTATGCTCCCCCAAGTGACAAAATAGGCCTGATTGTTTTTTCATTTCTATTTTTTTAAACCTCCAGCAGTCACCTTTAAGAATCTGACCCTTATTCTTTGTGCTAGGGAGATAATTACTCATTCTCAATTGCTATCCCTAGGACCAGTTAATGAATGCTACATAATGAACAGAAGTAGGGCAACTGGATGAGAACAATGCACAGGTGGGTAAGAAGACTTCATTTGGTGAGAAGATAATGAACATGAGAACTTGTGGTTTGTCTAAATACCACCCTTGCCTCCTCTTCAGATAGCTCCTGCATTGTTACTGATCTTCCTCAGTCAGTCTTTCTACTTGTTAAGTGACAAGAGGAGGGTGGTTACAAAGGAAGGAGAGGTTTCCTCAGCAGAGATTGAGGCAGAAGAGGATCCTCTCTCTCTCTCTCTCTCTCTCTCTCTCTCTCAGGCCCATCCTAAACATATTTACTTTATGTGCTATCCTGCACCTTTCCAAAAGAGGCTCGTTCTGCAGGCAGAATAATCACTGCTTTGCAGCACCTGCTTTTGTTATCTCTCTGCAAGACTTGTCCTTTTCTTCCTTAACAAAACTGTCCCACATCTAACTTTTGGATGAGAAGACAGGATTGACTCTTGATACATCAGTTTATGATGTTAGTACTGAGAGGAAAAGCAACTGTCCTGGCCCTACCACCGCAGGTCTTGCCATCTGTGCTGCACAGCTGCACTTTGATCCAAGTTTTCCTGTGTATCTCAGGAATATGAATCTCTCCCAAGGGAGCTGAATGGCCCATACACACTCACAGGAAGGTAACACTGCTGTCCAGCTGAGGAGGATCAATGTCTAATACAGAGAAGTATTTCCTGTGCCTGACAGCCTCTCCAGAACTGCGGTTTGAGTCGCAGTGCATCTGTGGTTTTGAGCCAGCCCTGGCTCATGATGGGACTAGCATTCTGTGAAGTCAGCAGCAGAGGTAAGTGACTCAGTGACAGGAATATTGAAGATGAACACAGAGCCAGGCAGTTCCTTCTTTCTGCTCTGGGTTTTGTTAACCTGACGGACACGCACAGAATGGAAATGGGGTCTGAAGGTCTCTGACTTGTTAACCAAAGGATTAATTGCTTAGAAATTGCAAAATTTAGTTTAGTAACGTGGTTTCTGATATTTCAAACATGACTTGACTTTTTATAATGTCCTGTTTGAACTGGAACCAAAATTAGTTGAGGTAGAATTTATCTGAGCGTCTCTTCCTGAGACTGTTTTTAAAATTTCACCTAAACCTGTCAAAGGCATGTTTAATACTCAAAATGGCAGAAGCCATAGCCAGAACAGCTTCCAGCTAGATATGTGGTAGGAACATTATGCACACCATTTGCTAATACAGGCACGTACAGGCCAGCAATAGCTCCAGAATCTCTGCCAGAAAGCTAATGAGAACATAGTTGGCCATAAAGTTTCCTCTGACCTGGGCAAGGGCATATCTAGTTCCAGTTGTCTCATGTCCACTAGGTGCAAAATGGAGGTATCAAAGCAACAGTGCCAGAATAAATTAGGATTTCTTGAGGGTTTGCAGTGAGAGGCTGAGACATGATAATTGAAGAAACCTGCCACGGGCTGTATTTGCATGGGTGTGTGTGTTTTTCTTGAGCAAACAGGCTGGTTGTGTGTGCCAAGAGCTCGCCACATGCATGATGGGCTGATGAGGAAACACTTTCTGTGTTCCATTCAGAGCGTGTTTGAAGGAGGAAAACTGAAGGCAAGTGTTACCTCTTCTGTAATAGTCCAGGGAAATGTGGAGAAATGGCATCACACCCACACCCTCAAAACAGTGTCCAAGGCTGCCCTCCACACTGCTCATGGCCCTGTTCATCCCAAACTAGAGCCTTTTGTTCTTGCAAAGCACCCTTTGGAAGAGGAGCTAACTTTCTCTCTCTAAGGATCTGGGAAAAGCATGCGTCTCTCCTGGTGCTCTTCTGGCTTATGATCTCTGAGGCCTTGTCCCATGAAGATAGGGAGCCAAATCAAGGGGTGTTGCTCAAGAACTCCCTGAATGGAGAAAACTTTTTCTCCTGCTTTTGAACTCTAACCCCCCTTCCTGCCCATGCCCTCTGCTGATAGATTTTAAGATAAACTTTAGAACCTTCGTTTCATCTCCAACAAATCTCCACCAGCAGTCAGCACTGCCAGATTCAATGTTGCAGGGCACAGAACTACTTGGTGAAAGTCCAAGTGCAGCCCACAGTGATGATGGGCCATGAAAGGCTTCCTTACAGTAAGCCTGGTCTCCTGTGGAGTGTCTTATCCAGGCTGCTCCAGCTCAGTGTCTCGCAGCATCTTTGATTGTTTTCTCCATGTTCCAGCTGAGGCCTTGCTGATAAGTGAGCTAGATGTGTTATTTGTATTCCATGTATAAGCATGTTTGGAGCTTGCTTGAATATTCCTACAGGATACTGGCTTTTAGGGTCTTCATGGACTTGGATGATTGGAGGCTATAAGCCATGGATTTATAGGAATTGTTACTGTGTTCTTGTTCTCCGCTGCTGTTTGATTTATAGCCACAAAAGTCATTCCCAGAAGGAATGTAACTAGATTTTTCTCCCAGATTTTTAATTTAATTGGTGATTGTTTACATGAGAATCCTTGCCAAAGTGAGATGATTTGGCAATCCTCTGGAATGTAAAGGTTAAGTATATTGATTTCATCTTTTCCCAAAGGAGCTGTTCTTTTTGTGCAAAAGCATCATTGGTTTTGTTCTTGTGTCTGAAACTTTGTTTACATGGGTTTAATTGAATTTTGTCTACATTGTACAGCAAGTGGGAGATGGCAATTTCATATAGTTCTTTCTTCCTGGAATACAGATTTTTNTTGCACTCTTGGTTTGTTAATAAATCCTGACATTCCCTGAGCAGTAATTCTTCAGAGCTTTCAATGCCATAAATACTGAAAATAGGGAAAACCTGTCCTGGCATTATACACTCAGTTAATAGGAGTTATTTGTAGCGATGGTGGGATCTTAAACCCTTGTCTTAATGTGATCAATACTGTCCTTAGCTTACAAATAAGCAAAATAATGTCTGAATTGTGAGCTTACAAACAACGTCTATACATTTATTTTAACATATTTATTTTAACATTAGGCACAAGCTTCTGACAGTCTCAGCTTTTGAATTGTACATTCCTGAAGCAGAGTGAACACAAAGCCAGAACTGCTAACTTTGTTTTCAGAAATCACATATTTAATTTATTTCCCACTTATGCAAAAAGTTGGTTGGGTTTGGATCTGTAATTTATGAGTAAGCAGCTTGTTACCACTCTGGAGTTGAGCAGCAATGGGAGCACATTGGCTGGAGTGTTCTTTGATCTGCTGTAGCGTGGGTGGGCCTGGGTCAGAGCAGCAGGTCTGGATGGATCACTGAGCTGCAGAATAGCCTGCTAAGGAGCTGAATGTCACAGCTCCTTCTGAACTGTGGGCTGGCCCTGCCAACAGCTGCAGCAAAGTAAACCCCAAAGACATGATCTGGTACTTGCAATTGAAACTGGTGCTGTGGATCTAGCCATTTCTTTTTCTGGTCACATCTTCTATTGACATTGGTTTTCCACTTCCTTTAAATTCATCAACAGTTTTTCTCAGGGGTCCTTTTTGTGACCCAGGTCCAGACAAAGTGATTCATTTCATAGAGCAGAGGCATGCCAGCTGTATTCTGGTTCTGCATAGTAATTTATCTCCCTTGGGTGCATTCTGCTGGTCTAAGTTGGAAAGGAGGTGATAATGAAGCAGGTGCCCATCCCTGGGCTTCTGATCATACTCCTGCAGATTCAGATTTCAGTCTGATGGTTCAGAGACAAAGTAGCTCCTACTGTAAATTGTGATTTGGATGGAGATAAATCAGGAGCAGATGTGATCCTTGTAAACTTAAATTAAAAATCTACTTCTCCTAGCAAAATCTTCTTTCTGACACGCCTCCCCAACCAGGGACTCAGTGTTAACAAATGAAACTTCTCTGTAGATATTTCTCATTCCTTCTTATCGTGTCAAAATTGGCAATAGATTTCCTGATATTTTGTTTTTCTTTTCCCTCATTCCTGCAGAACTCAGTCTTAACTCAAGAATTTCTTTTGATCCATGCAGACCTTTAGGAAATTAATTTCAAATACTTGATGTTCCAAATACTTTCTGACGCTTAAGGGTATATTGCTGGACATACTGTCAATAGCTTAAAAAGCCAAGAGCCAGCAGCTGCAGGAATTTATGCCCATTATGGAAAATCCAGCATGCTTTCTTTGGTATGGCAATACCAAAAGTCTGCTGGCATACCCGACTAAAGTACTTATAACCATATAAAGGGAATGCCTTTTAGGAATTGGATAAAAACACAGACATAATATTTTCCATCAATTAGATGTCGAGAAGTCCCAGACATACAATGCTGCAAGTGAAATTAGATGCCTTGGGAAACCTATTCCAAATGGAAATCTAATATGTGGGATCCTGACTCAGTCACCACTCCCTCAGTTTTTTACCCTCCCAAAAATATATTTGGATATGCTAGTAATGTAAATATAGTAACATTACACCCAGTAAATATGCACAGATTGGATCATGCGAGCTGCACTAAATGCAGCCATAGACAAACCACAGACTTGCCTATAGGTATTTTAAAAACCTGCCAATAATGCACATTTGCCGGGTTTCCTATGTTATGCAGATGTGCAGTGCTACTATTTGTGGAATCCTTTCAGCAAACTGTGTATTATTTATAAATGGAAAATGAGGGAGTTTATGGTGAGCCTTCTGTCATAGTTGTTTGGCACATGGGAATTATAAATAGGACTGGGTAATCACTGATGTGCTATGCATTTGGCACTGTGGTCATTTCTGACCCAAAGAGAAGCCACAGGAGATAAATATATGAAGGTTCCTACCAGCTCCTTTGTGTGTTGAAATAAACTTTCTGTTTCACTCCCTGCTTAAGCTGCAAGCTGAATGGAGTAGTTTGTTGTACATCATTTTGTAACTGCTCCCACAGCATGGCTCTTTCCACAACAGTTTGCCCCTAAGTATTTGGGGCAGTTCTCTGTTAGAGGAGTGAACCCAGCCCATCATTATCAGTGCCAGGTGCCAAAGGTGTTTGAGAGCCCTCCTGCAGGATGTCCGGGTGGAGAACTCAACACCCGGGGTTGTAGGGCTGTGCTGGTGCTTTTTGGATGTAATCTGAAATAAATGCAATGAAGTCTTGTGCAAATCATATGCAAGAGGAGGTGTTCTCTGAGCTCCATGGAGAGCTTGCAGGGCTGCTCTGCAGAAACGCCAGGAACAGCACAGCACCCAGAAGGTACTGTCTGCTTCCTGCCGGCCTCGTGAAGGGGGAAAAGAACTGCTGATATTACTGGTGGAGCCATTATTCTCTTTGACAACTCCAAGTGCAACATTTTTGTTTTCCTTTCACATCTAATTCATTCAATTTGCAAGTAGTTGTGGATATTTTTTTAAACTTTTAAAACACAATCTGTGATCTAGTTGCATCCAGTTCCGCCTCTTCTTTGACTTTTTTCAATGATAACTGCTTTCCTCATTTGAATTTAGTTGGCAGCTCTATTGATTGATGTTCCTGGTAGAATAGAATCCAGCTGTCTTCACTTAAGAGTATTGTGATGCAGGACAAACACTTCAGTCAGTGTCATCCATGTAAACAGTCTGTGGCTCTAAAGCTGCATAAATTCATCTGGAAAATGACAATCCATGCTTGGTTTTTGCTATGCTTACAATGTGGACAGAAGATGGATCTGGGTTTTTTGTCTAAATCAGTGCAATAAGCTAGCAAGGAGATATGCTAGGCAATACTTCAATGAAGTATACCTCAAGGTTGCCAAATAAACAGCTTTTGAGACGTATGCATATCATTATTGTGGGAAATGTTTCTACTGGTATATTAGATAATAGCCGCAATTTGAAAAAAGAACATGCAGTCCTGTTCCTCTCCACTCCTTGTGCACCCTTTGGGTGTGGACATGTAATATTGAAATGTGTGGCTCATCACATTTTCAGTTCACCTGGTTAAAAAGAAATTGCAAAGCAGCATAGATTTTCTTTTGCTTTCCATCTAGATCTGATGTACAAACCCAGTAGATTGTTTTTCTTAAGTGGGCTTTTTTTTTTCCCCCCTCCTCCTTCTTCATAAAATGCATATTTTGACACTGTACTTATGGGTAGTGCACCTTTGTGACCTTGTAACTACTGAGCCTTTTGCATGAAGCTGTTTTTGCAGATGCAGAGAACAAAAGAAATTACCAGCTTCCAGGTGTGCACATGAAAGCACATTTCAGGTGTATAAACAGTGTTGGTAGCTGAGGAGTAGAGTGCTTACTCAGTGAGAGCCCATTTATCCATGTTCTGATGGGTTTTATTAATTATTAGTACATGGCAGTTTCATCTGTAAGTTTGGGGCTCCCAGAGGTGAAAGGCTCTTGCTTTGTGATCATTTCCTGAGCCTGCACCAGGTCTGTACCACTTCACAGCCGAGTTTCTATTTTGTGCCTCCACTGGCTCATCCAGCTATTCCTGGTGGAGCTGATTTCTTTTAGTTTCTGTAACATCGTTGCCAGCACTTCTCTATAGGGAGGTCAGCTAGGCAAATGACCACAGAGCTTACAATTCCCTATGATGAGTGAAAAAACCACTCTGAATGGCTCAGTCTTTTTAAAAACCCTCTATAATGAAATATTTTCAAGCCAGGGAAATGCATATAGAGGAGGAGTGCAACAGCTTGCTCTTTATCACTAAAAACTGCAAGCTTCAACATTGCTTTTGTTCAACAGGGACTTTTTATCTTCCTATCCAATCACCCCCTACCACCAGGCTTTAAAATTCTCTTTTCTCTGGTCAGAAAGCTGGTTCAGATGCCATACCTGTGGTTTCCCTCGTATTCTGGATCTTTTCACAGAACTTGGTTTCCATAGTAAATGCTTTTCAAAAAACGTAAAGTTCAATAAAAGTACTCTGCAGTTCTTCATTTTATAAAGGAGTGCTCTCATTAGCTCACTATTGAATAACTCTTACAACCTCAGATCTGTTTGAATTCTACTCCAAATGTTCCATTACAGGCCATCTGACACCTCATGAAACACATAAGCTCCATTGCTAGGTTTCTGATCTTAAGTCTTAGTCCTCAAATTATTTTATCATACTTACATTGGAACAAAATATGCTGAGACAGCAAATGAGGATCCATACTTAGCCACGCAGAAACCAGGAGAAAGGATTGCTTGGTATTTACTGTTCAAAAAAATTAATGCTTTCCAAACTTCCTGGAGTGATGTGATGGGAAGCTTTTGTACTCTCTGTATTGCCTCTTCTAATTTTGTTTTGTCCAGACACCACCCCCCGGTTTGTTATGAGGACTAGGGAGGGGAAGATGGTGCACCAGAGTTACTCAGGGAGCCCTTTGCTCCTGTCTGCCAAACCTGAACACAAACCATGGCCCTGCCAGCACAGGGTTGGTTCCATAGATCTGGAGGAACACTGCCCTAACCCAGCAGTTCCAGTTTAGAAACAGTAACTCAGCAAGAGACCTGATGGAAGCAGGCAGTCCCTGACAGTCCTGCCCCTCGCTCTGCGCGTGCCTTTGGAGCAGGGATCTGGAGCCTGGCTTCCCTGCAAGCCACAGCTGCAAGTGCAGCTCTTGGAGGGATGCAGCTGACATGCACGTGCAGGAGTGCTGTGCACACAGTATGGAGCACTGCATCCTGCAGCACAGCCTCATGCAGTGGGGAAACCACAGCACAGAGCTCCCACTCATCCTCTTGGGCAAAACTCAGGGTAGCCATAAGGCAATAACGATATTCATGCTGATATTGATTTGTCCCAGTGAGAAGGGAAAAGTGATAACCCGGAAGTAAACGAGTAATATCCTCTAAAAAGGCAAGATACTGCTTTCAGATGTGACCTCGTTGTGTTTGGCTTGGGTTTTTATATCAGCATGCTGAGCACCAAGATACTGCAGTGTTGTGTATCCTAATCCTCTCCTGTAAACCCTCTGTACTCCAGCAGTTCTTATTGTGCTGCCTTTGCCAATCCTTGCCCATTGATTACTTTATCTTCATCACTTGGGAGAATAATTAGGCCTATTTCTGGAGAGATTTTTCACCTGGCTAAGCATTCTGCTACTCATGCTACCTGTGTCTTTGAAGTTTGTTTTTGTCTTTGTTAGATTTCGGATCAAATCAGTAATCTGTCACAGCAACAAGCATATGAAATATGGCAGAACATTACTTCCCATTTTTGGATTATTGTATCCTACTCAGTATCATGGCCCATGAAAAAATTACTAAGAAACTACCATAGTATTGGTAGGACCAACTAAGCTGGTGCTTCCTTAAGTTGTCCTTCTATTTTCATGAGAAAACAAATGTGCAAAGCACCTCAATGGCTGGGTGGGAAATAATCAGCAGTGCAAGCGGTGAAAACAAGTATTTGAGCCTTTAAAGAAGGAGAAATATCTGTGACAATATGTGATGATATGCTTGTGTGATCATCAGTGCTCACAAAGTATTGGTGATGCACCTTGAAAGTTACAGGTTTTGGTATAGCAATGTGAAAGATATTCTGATTTTCTCCTGACAAAGACAGCACCTTTTTCACTTAGGAAAAGGGGCAGGCCTGTCTATGATCACCATGCTGGCTGCAATCCCCACGTGAACCCCAACTGCCTCCTCTTTCATACAGACCACTGATCCTGCATGGATTGTTGGGGGCAGATATGAGAATTAGGTCTTGCGTCAGCTGTGTTGGGGTTTTTTGTTTTGTTTTGATGCTTGTTTGTTTGGGTTTTTGTTGTTGGTTTGGGGTTTTTTTTGGTCTTTTTGGTTTTTTTTCTTAAATAGGCTTTATAAATTTTTCCTTTCAATTTCATAATATAAAAATTCAGTGTATTTTTTCCTTCTTAGTACTGTTAAATGTTTTTCAGGCTTAATTTAAACATAATGATTGCCTGAATACATTTGTTTTCTTATTTGGTTGACAAAACCAATGAAGCATTTATATTGCAATGCCTTGGCATGTTTTCAGTTTGGGATCACTAGACAGCTAAAGAGGAAGGGCTAAAGTCTGTGAAGGTGAAAATAATGCACTTAATTCCTCTTATGAAACTGCACATATTGCTCTTTGCAGAGTACCAGCCCTGCATGGAAAAGTCTAACATGGAGTAAATGCTTTCGTGTAGCTTTGAATGCTGTATGGCAAGACTAACATTTATACAGATGATGCAAGGAAGACAAGATTGGGAAGAGAGAAGTGGAATGTCCGGAGCTTTGGCATGGTGTAATTTCCCTGTCCCAGGCCAATGCACACCTGAAAGCTTCCTGTGCCTTGGGAGGGTCCATGGGCCCCCCCAGGGGCTACTCTGCCCTCTGAGCAGAGCGGCCTGGAGTCCTGAGGAGAGCAGGCCCTGACTCCCCAGGAGGGGTTGCTCCTCCCTTCTCTCAGCACTCTCCTCAGAGATCCTCAGGAGTCTCTAGGACGGTGCATTTTTGTGTAATTTCTCTCCTTTCCAGTGGGGCCTCCAAGACCTTGACTGTAAATGCACAAAGATATTGAGGATCTGGAATTACCTCTGTTTTCCTTCCTTGCATTGGAGAAAATCCCCAGTCCCAGAATCAAGTACAGTTACTTTCACTGAATAGGGTGGCCCTGCCAGCAGGGTTTGGTGACCCTTGCTGTGGGATCTACAGCATATTATGGGATGCTGGCAGACCCCCCACAGGCACACATACGTTCCCAACTATGAAGGCAGCTGCCTGCACTTGCTGCTTGTGTCTCTTCTGTCCTGGGCATTGTGGAGCATTCCTGAGCATTCCTGCAGTGCTCTTGACTTGGAGTCAGAGCTTTCAGGTTCTGTTAGCACCAGCTCCCATTTGCTGCTTGTCCCTATTTCCCATCTGCACTGAATGGAAATGCAGCAGATGCAGCACAGATACTGAGGAGAGTCAAGAAGCTGTCACAGGGAATACTGTATTTTCTCATTCCCTCCAAACTGAGGCTCAGAAGGAGTTGTCTAGTGTTTCATGTTGTTCAGAAACATGCTACAGGAAAATGTAATCCCTAAGCAATTGCTTCTATCAGAATATCCTTTGATTTTTACCATATGCCTCTCCTCTATGATTTTTCAAAATTATTAAGCAGAAGGTTGTGAGGAAAAATGAAGATGACTTCTGGGTAACAATAGCCTAAGTCGTCTCAATTTTTCACATTGTGGTAGTTTGCCATACCTTGCCCATTTCACATTGGTCATTCTCCTCATGATATCAATTTCTGTTCATTTTGTATCATACTAACTATCTTCAGAAGCTTTGGTGCAGATCTGATCAATATCTCTGAACTTCAGTTCTTTTTCACCTCCTTTTGAAGTGTTCTTCTGTTAGAAGTGATCCAGCTTCCATTCATCTCTAATTTGTTAATACACAGTGCCATCCATTCATTGAGCACATTGCAGCCATTTAGTCATGTGCACAGGGGCTCCTTGCCACCCCTCATCTGCCTTGTCCTCAGCAGACTGGCACTTTGATCAGTGAACTGCAGAGGTGCTCCTGGCTGCTGGAATTCTGGTGAATAAGAGAAACTGAACATACCTTCATCTTGTACACCCTTTTTTGTCTTTCACATATTTTTGTTAATTTTCTTCCTACTTCTGGGAGTAGTTGTTTTCTTGAGTTTTGTAACTAGAGGCAGGTATTTAATTTTTCACTGTTTCATACCTGGGCTCATACACTTCTGAGTTTCACTTGGCAACTCCTCTTCAGGTGTTGCAGATATTGCAGAGCACCTGGTTCTTTTGTATGGAGTCCATAGAAGAGCAGTGTCCCAACATGCTGGATGCAGGCTGTTCATCCCAGAAGTGACAGTGGCCCTGTGGGTTTTAGCAGGACAGCTCAGATGGCTGCAGCAGGCTGTGCCTCACCTGCAGTTATCATGCAGCTTCTTGTGAATTGTGTAATTGTAGTAGTTTGTTGAAGAAATGGAAAGTGTAACAGCTCTGATGATGGACTTCAACTGAAAATGCAGATCGATTTTAATAGTTCATGCTAGAGAGGAGATGAATGACTCTTAAAGTAGCAAGAGCACTGATTTGTAGAAACAGACCCCAAAAAAGTCAGTAAGACTTTTTTTAATGACTTTCAGAAGTCAGCCAAAAAAACCCCAAATGTTTTGTCCTTTAGGTAAAAATGAATAGAATAATTAAAAACATTGTTGAATTATCGGACACTTAAAAACCGAAACAATCCAGTATTGAAATGCAAGTGTCTCTGCTAATTGTAGCTTGCAGAGTACATGCTTGCAGTACCCGGGCTTTGGAGTGAAGAGCTTTGTGTTTTAAGAACAGGGCGGTCTGTCTTAGAACCTGACTAGAGAAGTGTGCTGAAGAACAGCTGCCCTGTGCTAGAGGAAACCTCCCCAGCTACAGCAGCCTTAAAGTGAAGATTAACAGCTCTTAAATTAGCCTTGATTCTATTAGAAATGTCCCTCATATTTCATGTTCTGGAAAGGGATATGGGGGAAAGACTATCATAATGTTTCCCTGTTCTTTGACAAGCCTTGCAGTAGCCCTGTCAAAGGTCCTTTAAAATGGAATTGAAATAATCAGGAATGATGTGTCTATGTGAAAAATGCTTGGCACTTTCTTTTCTCTAAGACGGGTGTATGCTAATAAGGTTTAAATTATGAGTTAAAAATGATTCTTATCAAGCAAATGCTAGGAGCTCAGATCAAATTACTAAAACAGAAAATGAGAAAGTTTCTAAATCCTTCCCCTGTTTTGCTTTCTAAATAGGATAAAAAAGCTACTGTCATGAGTTGAATTAATACAAATGCAGATATAAAATCCACTTTTAGATGAAGCAATAGATGATTCTCTATAGGTGTTCTGCTCTATATGCTTTGCTTTGTAATCAAATTTATCAGCTTAAAATACTGCACTCCCTTTTCCAAAGAGAAAGGTGGTTCTGTGCAGGTGTTCTCTGAACTTGGTGATTATTAGCAAAACAGTGCTCTCAAATAATTACCTTCCTTTGTAAGTGAATAATCTTATTATTTTGCTTCTATTAAAGTCTAGTATCCTTCAACAGTGTCACGTTATCATGTCTCATAATCAGAATTATGCAAAGGAATTATCTGTATGGATTTCATGCCCAGGAACTGTATCATTGTTTATTTATCACTCTAAGTAGGTATGCAGTGTTTTGTTTGTTTGAAGCACAGTAGTTGAAAATGTATTGACTTTTGAAAATAGATCATTAAAGTTTATGTTTTCTTTAAAGTTGAAGCCTTAAAAGCCATAATCAGCTGCCATTTATTTTTTACTAATGGAATCAGAAGTCATGAATTTTCTTTGATAGTTTCAAGAATGTAATGGTGCTGTGAAGGAAGACATCAGGAGTGAAAGCTGCTGAAGTGGCTTTAAAGTTTGAAGAAGTGAGAAATGAGAGAGATTAGCAATGATCTACTAGTACACGATCAGAGAATATGTTGGACTTGTCATTGTTTCTGTTCTGGAGCAGGACAATCTTTATTAATCTGAGGAGGGACTGGAGGAAATGCTAAAGCACAGTATTTACCCCTCCTCTGTTAAGCACTGTGCTGGAGAAGAGGCAGTCAGGCAGGCTTAGAAGCCATTGGAACTGTGCCTTGAAGAGTTTATTCTGGAGAGAGTCCCAACACGGAATTTTAATTGTCCTAGAAAGCATGTCTGGTCCTAAGCTTGTATTGTGACATAGAAAATGTACAAGATCTTAAATTTTTTTGTTGCAATAGCACAAATACTCTGTAGTGCAAAGCTGCATAAATAATGTATATGCTCACAGGAGCAGGAAATATGCTGCTGATCAGACTATGTCAACTTAGATGAATCCTGTCCTGAAAGCTGTACTTGAAATGTGAGCAATAAAGCCACTATTGACATGTGGCACTACCAACTGAAACATCAATAGTTATAAAAAGTGTATTTCATAACACAGAACCATTGCTTGGTTTGCTTGACTGGACAGATGCTTCTACTTTCTATGAAAGGAAAATAATTTCTTTATTAATTCTCTGAGTACCCAGCACAGCTTATCTGTCCCACTAATGCTCACATTCTTAATCACATTGTTGAAAATGGGCAAAATTTGCTTGCTGGTCTCATACAGTGTGAGAGGGAGGTTTGAGTGTCTCTGGGCATGACACGAAGCCATTTAAATGTTGGCATATTTACAGCAGCTGCTCTCGGGTTACTTTTGCTCAGTCTGGGAGTGGGTGCAGCACAGATTCCGCGTGTGGAACATCCTTATCCCATATGTGAGGCTGCTTCAGTTGTTCTCGGGCAACTCGACTTAGATATCATTTCCAGAGTTTATTCAGTTTGTTGAACAGATGAGAGCATTGCCATAAGCAGCAAGGAAACAAAGAGGCTGAAGTGCTAAGAATGCCCATGGCACATGGAGTGGCAGAGGATCCACTGGGATATGTCCATATCATCTTGATTGTTAAACTATACATCAGAAAAAGGCAAAAAAACTCCAGGGTTCCTTCTTGGTGCTGCATCTGGCCAGACACATTTGTGGGGAAGATTCTGAGCAGGAAACTTGTCTCACTTCATCTCATGCTCTGCTCACTACTGCCATTTCTCCTGCCTTGGCTCTCCCTGATGGTGCAAAAGAGGGCAGAAAGGGAAGCCCAGGGATTTAAAAAATGGAAAAAACCTGTTACTTATCCCTGGTATATAACTGGCTAATCTAAAGTCAGTAGTCAGGTCAGTCATAAATTTGCTGGAGGTAACAAATGCTCCAGGCTGGTCTTGGGCATCCCTGTGAGCATTGCAATTCTTCTGCAAATGCCTGTATGCACAAAAGTTTGAGCAATGGACCTAACACTTCTTGGAAGCCAGTTTTTACCCATAAAATTGAATAAAAACACTGTAAACCAAAGGCTTTTTAGAGAAGAGAGAACTCTTCTAATACTGCTCAGGTATTTTTCAGAAAGGGACCAAAGCACTTAGAGGGTTCTGTCTCCTTTCAGCAGGCCTCCAGAAGGCCCCAGCACGTGTCCAGCTGACAGGATGTCTGCATGCAGGCATCTGCTCTCACCTGGCACCAGCAGGATGCTCAGGTGGTGACTGGGCAGCTTTGCCCACTCTGTCTCTGTGCTACAGATGCCTTCACCGAGGTGATAAGGAACAAAAGGGCTTCTGAAGATTCTAAAATACACTGAAGATGTTCCACTACAACCAGTATGAGTCTCTCTCAGTTAATTTACAGGAAAAAGGTGGCACTTTGGAGAGCCTCTGTATTCTGAAAAATTATTATATGGCAAGGATCCTTAAACAAGGGTCTAATAATTACTTCTTTGAGGATAATTAGTATCTTGCTGTTCTTTGTGCTGCTGCCAATCAGCAGTTGGTTTATACACTGTCTATTGACTTTTCCCCACCTAAAGGGATATACAGAACAATACATCGCTGCAGTTTTTGGCAAGCAACACTGGCCAAATACCCTGGCAAGATTATGCATGAAAGAGAGAGCTCTAAGAGCTTTCAAACAATTCCTGCTTTTTGGCAGCCTTAATGTCAGGATGTTGCAGGAAGATTTGATCCTTCAAAACCATATAAATGAGAATCTCTCTGAGATCAAATAGGGACTCTGCAGTGGCAGCGTGGTCAGTAATCCAATACCAATCCTTTCATAATGCCCTTTTAGGTGTAGACAAAAGGGGGAGGCTACCAAGTCCAGTCTGATCTACTTCTTGATAACTTTGTATTCTTTCCATGGCCCCGCTTGCAGTTGGTGGCAGATGATGAATTGGTGACGATCTCATCTTTGTAATCACTTTATTTCCAAAGTGTGCTCCTGTTACCTTAGATTCTGAAAAGCAGTAAATATGAGAGCCTTTCAAGGGATTTCAAGGTGAGAGGAAGCTGGGTGAAAATGCAGTTGACTAGTCTTTAAAATCATACCAACAGCATGCCTAGCTGATAATAATGACTTTGGACTTACCTTTCATCCAGACGAACCCCAAAACATTTTGTCAACTCATACTTCATTTCACCAGGTGCAGAACTGCAGCAGCTGTTTGGCAAAGCACAGCAAGCAGTTCAACAGTTGGAGATAGCAATGGACTTAATTGGGAGTTGTGGAGTAGTCTCTAAAATGACTTGATTAAGATGTATAGCTGTAGGCCCATGTGGCACAAGAGCACACCTCCTCAGCAGGAACTGAGGCAGGGATTTTGTCTGAAGCAAAATGGAATGATTGCAGGGTCAGCATAGTAGCAGTTTTAAATAGATGAAAAGAGGCAACTTAATGAGGACAACCTCAGTTAGATTCATCTTTGACAGTGTGCTACTTGGAGGGCTAGAAATAAATGAAGACCAAAATACCACTAAATCTAGAGGGGGATATGTATTAGGGAGCAATCATTTTCTTTTAGGGGGCATTGCATTATCAGTTGGAAGCCACTTAAAAATTGATTGCCAACAGGGTGGACAGCATTGTGAATTGTGTTTTGAAAGATTATCTAGAGCTGCAGTTTCCCTACACTTGGTTTTGGGTGTATTTGGTAAACAAGGATGTTGTGATCGTTGCACCTGCATGGTTTCACACATGGCTATTGTTGAGTAAGAAGCCAAAAGGGCAAAAGCAGAGTGTTCTAAGGCTTGGAATTTGTTGTATGTTTTAAACTCTGGTCACATCTAGACCTGCAACACTAATATGAGCTGGGAGCTGAGTGCTTTGCCTGATAGTAGGACATGTGATTGGGCTGCAATTGGAGAAAGGCTTTGCTTTCAGTATCACCTGCTTCTTCCCATTTACCAGCAGCTGTTGTCACCATCTCTGGGCACAGTTTAGCTTCTCAGAGGAGCTCTTTAAACGTTGAAAATAAATTTTCAACGTTTTCTATAGGTGTTTGAAGTCCTGAAAAGTACTTGAGCATTTCTAAATCTTACTGCTGCCTGTTTGAATCAGTATAAGATTTCCTAAACATTTTAAAGAACTTATTTCATTGCAAGCCTATGAAGACTACAGAAAAAAAACCAATTAAAAATATGCATAATTATGTGGATTTATACTGCCAGTCTAAGCCCATTTTTTAAGTGAAGACATATACGTAAAACTAGCTCTAGGTCATTTTTTAAAAAGTGAAGAAGCTGCCTTTGCTGAAGCTGAAACTGTGGAGGCTCTGGATGATTTATTGAAGTGTTCTTGTATCACATTTCCTTCCCAGTAAGTAGGTTTTCATCTCCATGGGAGAATGCAGCATGCAGCCCTTGCCCTGCAAGAGGTTTGCATGCAGTTGTGTTTGTAGCAGTGATAGAGCAGTGGGTAAATGCTGTACCTCAGAGTGGTTTGACAGCTTCAGCTTCATAACAACCCTGTGTGGCTAAACCTCCTTCAGACAGGGGGTGATTACATGACACATTTCCTTTTTTAAGAATGCTTTTTTCCTCAGTGCTAGGTAAGGGAGATGGGTTGTGGTTGTGCCCCATATTTATTATTCAAATCTTAAATTTTAGTGATAAGAAGGTCTCAAAATTATTCCTAAATTAAGCCTAACCATGCAGCTTTACTTAGGCAAGAATGCAAAACATGACCCAACAGTCTGCAGAAATGCTCCCCACTCACATTTCCAGTCAGAACAGCATAAACATCTTCATTTAATTAGTTGCATTTAAACTCCTTCTGTTTGGGGACGTCCTTGAACAAATAGTTAGGAGTAGTTGTTGGTTCATCTTGGAAGCTGAATTTATTACTTTGCTCAGTCGGTTTAAAGAGGTGGAGGAGGAGAGCTTCTCAGTGTTTTCTGTCCTGTGCTTAGAATACTCAATTAATACTGTCTCTTGCATTACCAGTGCTAACAGCTATCAGAGGTGTTTCCCCTTGCTCTGTTAGCAATTTAACCCTGCTCTGTTTTGCAGCAGGGTTGAAAAGATTTCTAGAAACAGTTGTTTCCTTCAGATTAAAGGTTGCAGAGGCTTGTGGTTAGGCTGCCAAGCTGAACACCTTTTATATCAGTACAACACAGAACACTGCTTGCTAAGGTTCCCCAGTCTGTTCCCATCCCTAAAGCAGCACTCTAACGTTTGTAGTTCCTGGATGTTTGGGTGTGCTCAGGCTGTGCCATAGCGGCTCAGAGGACGAGCACGTGCTGCGGTCAGGGGCTGTTTGCGGGCCACTGCTCACTCTGAGCCATTAATGAATACATTTGACATGTTCAGGAGGTCTTTGAATGCAGAAATCAAGGCAAGAATTGAGTGTACCCTGAGGTGTAGTTTCTCACTCCTGTGAAGAGTTTGCAGCCTTGTGGTGTTTCATGGGTATCTATCACAAGCTTAAGGAACAAGCAGGATAGACGACGAGCTTCTGGAAGCTGGGAAGCATTCCTATCAGTCAAATGAAACCCTGCTGCACAAACGTGAGAGCAATTGCCTGTCAAGTGTACTGTAATACTCAGCTCAGTATTATTTGACTGGCACATTGTGTTGTCACTGATACGGTGCCTGAACTCCAGTGAGACTTCCACTATTGCAGTACTTTGGTAAATGGGGAAGGAAATGGATTTTGGATGGAGTTTTCATAATGAGGTCAGTCTGAGACAGAAAACCCAAGTGTGAATGGATGTGTTTACATATTCAAAAGACAGCAGACGGCTTTAGATGGGATATTGATAACAAATAATAAACTATTTTAGGTATGCTCTTCTCACCTAAAATGTCTGATGACAAATCTATAATTTTGTGAAGCAGCCTTTGTAAGGCATTTGTAAGAATGCAAATCTGTGTCATCTGCTTATTATTGAAGCCGTTTAGCACATCAGATGTCATTCCAGATTACCAGTTGCATTTCAGCTGGACTGGAAACAAATCCAGATCGGTAATAATGTAATGCTGTGTACCTTAAGGTTAAATGTCTGACAAGACAACTAGTGCTAATGGACTGTGACATTTTTCAGGCCATTGGTCTGACATTACTTGCTGTGTCAGAGTAAAATGTTTACAAAGATCTAACTCCACATTACAATACATTAAGACATCATTCTTTTCTCTTGTGCATGCTCCAAGCTTTCTGGCTGCATCTAAATTCCACACTTGGCCCGTGTGTAAAAGCAGCATCTTCCAGGCTCTGGAGAGCTCTGAGCAGCACTGTTAGTGGGATTTGATTCAGTCCAGAATGTCCTGTAAGGTTTCTGTTCAGCACATTGCAACTTTAGAGCTTGTGCTGCAGATAAAACTCCACGAGCACAAACCCATCTGGGACCAGGTCTGCCACTGTAAATTTTCTGAGCAGTATCTCACTGTACATGTGCTATTGGTAGGAATGGCTTAATGTAAGGATAGCAAATGCAGATGAAAAATTTTATGACAAAGGTATCTGCTAAATTTACACTGCTGCAGCATACTAGCTCCTGGATTTTTTAATGTTTCAGTGGTATTTTTTAAATAAGGAAAATTTAAATCAGTATTTTGCATTAATGGGGCTTGAATGACTAGACTGATAAATGGTAAGTACACTTGGATCAAATCACACTTAAATAATATCATACTGTATTAAGAACTCATTAAAGGAATAGGTAAGAATTAGCCATTAGGGGCCATTTAATAGCAGATTGTTTCAGTGTCCTCATCTCATAAAGGCTTTCTAAATATAGGGCTTTGTTTCAAATATTAAGATGGTTCCTCTGGCTTCTGTTTGTAACTATTTTCCCTTATTTTCATTAAATACTTATACTTCTGATTCAATTAGATTAAATAGTATATTCTGTTCCCTCTTAAACAGCTTGTAATGCATCAATTTTTTGGTGTGGTTTTATATGTCGTGACAGATTATTCCAGTGGCTAAGACAGGAATTGGAAAAAATACTGGGTTTGTTAATGCAATTTTCAGCAAAGTGTGGGGGTTTTTAATAGGTTGGACTATTTTTGTGTCTGTATGTGTGTTCAGTCATGCGCTATCCCTCCTGTAGTGTGGATGTGTGTATATCCATGAATGCAAAACTTATCTCACAAACTGACAGTACAGTGACATCTGATGCTATAGAATAGATGAGAACTCCAGCAGTGGTATCAAGCTTCAGACGTTCCAAGTAAATCCTAAGAAAGCATGAACCCATCACCAGACAGATTTGAAATGAAAATGCTGCTCTGCTTGATCAAGTCAACGACTATTAAGTGCAGAGCGTGGTGCCAAGATGTAGCGGCAATCGGGTTATTTTTTACTTTAAACAACACCGCGGGGGGGCTGCGGGGAAACAAACGCGCGCTCGGGCTGCGGGCCGGGACCCGAGGGACGGGAGCTGCTCCGGGGCACTGCGGGAGCGCTCCCGCTGCCACCGCCCCGCTCTGCCCGCCCCGCCAGCGGGGCCGCCCCGCAGAGCCCCGGGCCGCGCAGCACCTGCCGGGCCGGGC
>VZUA01035937.1:0-19693 GCA_013401035.1 Horornis vulcanius | reverse complement strand
GGGCCCGGGCGGCGGGAGGCTCTCGGCAGCGCTCGGGGGGACGGGCGGCTCTGCCCCGCTCGGTGCCGGCCGGAGCGCAGCGGCAGCGCCGCGGAGCCGCCGCGCTTCACAGCGGCGCCTGCAAGTTAGAGGGGGAGAACCGGAGCGCCAGCACGGCGCTGGGCGGGCTGAGGCTGCGGGGCCGCGGCTGGAGCCGCTCCGAGCAGAGACGAGAGGTTCTTGGGCTTTCTGCAAACCCGTGGAGAAAACGCGTTCTCTAAAATCTGAATAGCAAAGAGGAAAGGACGTGCAGCATCCTCTGGGTAGCTGATGGGGCTAAAATGCCGTCTTCAGACAGCTGCTCATCTTTCAAAGGCTTTGGAATAAAAGGAAAGACCAGAGTTGCTTAGTGGTTTATTTTTTCTAAACCTGGAGTTTTCTCTTCTTGCGGATTCGAGTCCTTAATGAGGGGCAGTGGCAGACTGAGGACAGTCAAACGAAGTTTTTGATGAGATACCAAAAGTTTAGAGGTACGTTTGTAGTCTGCCCTGTTATCTAATAAAATTCGGTTCACAGCAGAGGTTTGCACTGCAGTATTTTTAAAGTCATAGGATTGGGTTTTTTTAAAATATAGAAAAAACCCCAAACCCAATAACCATCTTACTTACTCTTTCACGGTAATCTAAAGACTCTTAAGTATTAGCATTTGAATTTAATGCCCCCATGAAAATACTAAATGTGTGCTGTTTAAAATGTTTGAAATGAATTTTAGGCTAAATTTCTCTTTAAAAATTTTAATTACTTGGAAAAAGAATATCGAGTCTTGCTTCAGGTAGAGACTGTTTCCTTTTTTTTTTCCACTTTGCAAGGCACACCAGTAGCAGCATAGTGTTTAAGAACGGTAATTTTCAATTACTCGGCTTCCTTTTCTTTTTGGAGAGAAGCCTATGTGAATAAAAAGAAAAGCACTATATTCATTAATCATTAGCCATGCTGAATGTATTTGGCAAGAAAGTATAATTGGGTTGATTCAAATACTTGCATCTGTAGCAAAAGGAAGTGCAATTTTTTTAAGTCCAAACTACATGGATATTTTAGCAGTCCTTTAGAATTCTACATATTCTGATAACAGTTTTTTAGCATATCCCTAATAAGCCTGTTAGAACCATGAAATTAAATAAACAAATTTATTTAAAAGGGAGGAAAGTACACAAAAAAAATTGGAGGGTATGATTATGCTGTATGCTTCTGGACAGAGATTTAAGGTGTGTTGTAAAAGAACAGGCAGATGATTTACAGCAATTCAACTTTTAAATATATTTTTTATTCTCTTGGAAGTTTCATTTAAACCAATTTCCACTCCGACGTAAAATCTTGGCAGAGCGCAGCTTTTGGATTTTAAAGTGTAATTCCTAGTGGCTTTATTATGGAAATGATTAGGTCTTTGTACTCTTTACAGACTACTTGTATAGTACGTTTAATTAATGTTTCATAATATTTAGTTTTCTAGTGCACTGAAAAACTTCCTTGGTTTCTTATCCTTTCTCTACTGGACAGGGTTCAGCTGAAGGCAATGTTTTGTCATTTGTCTTAAAAGGGCCTCTGACTGCTATGAAATAATAGATCCACAGGCCAGTATGATTTGAGAGAAGTAGACCAATAGAATAGGGAATGCAGTTTGTTTAAGCTCAAAAGTACAAGGGAAAAATGCACAGTCTGTGGGTGAATTGAGTATCTTGTTTGTTCTTTATTTTGTGGTCGCATCTTCTAATCTTTCACAATTCTGAAGTTAAAAGTGCAAAAAATTATGGTCATCAGGAGAATAATGGGATTTTCATACAGAGTTTGATTTTCTTTTTTAGAAAAGGGGGGGTATTAATGCCTTTCTTATTGCTGTTTAGATAGCCCAAACTGATACCATGTGAAGTTAATTTGTGAGCTGTTTTATTTTTCTTGCAACACAATGTTCTGGCAAACATGTTCTCTTTAATTCTGAAAAGTCCTGAGCCAGGTTTGGGTCGGTAAGGGCTGGCCAGGTGTCACACATCAGGAGGTGCACTCAGGCACTTGAAGTGCTGGGAACAGAGCAGTCCAGGGAAGAGCCTGAGCATGTCTTTGAGACAAGCTGCGTGTTAGGAAATGAAACCTTCTCATTTCAGGCAGAGCAGAAAGAGGATTTTTTTTCCAACTGATTTCTAAGAAAGCAGGCAGAGATGAAGCATTGAAGTTCTTAATGACTGCATAAGTATTTTCTAGATTGATGGGCTTTTAGAAATTATTTATCAACTGCTGTGAGTTGGTAGAGTATCCAGGAAGCCTCACGTTTTTAGTTTGTAACACAGGCAAGGCAGCTAGCCAGCTGACACTATTAAGGCTCCGAGATAGCAACTTTACGTGCTCACCAGTGAAGTTTGCAAAGAAATCCGATCATTCTGCCGGTGTAGTCACTGCTACAGATCTTATTCCAGAGAGTCTTCCCTGGCAGGAGCATCAGGGGTGACTTCAAGGAGAATAGTGCTAGGTGTTGAATTGATGAGCAAATACACTGCGCCGGAGTAGAACCAGGGATTCGTTTGTCAGGCCAGTACAGCACCAGAGGTGAGCCCAAGACAGGGAGATCGTGTGCTCGGTGTGGGATCGTGTCACGTTTGGTTCCTGCTTTGTACCCAGATGTGTCAGTCAGGCCTGCTGCTGCTGAGAGCTCAGGTACTTGTCTTGCACTGTCATCAGGCCTGGACAGAAGGGTTCAGTCCACTGTTGAGTTATAAAATATGGACAGGACTTGGCAATAGTTGCATTATATTTCTTATGGACGTTCCTAAATAGAGATTGGTGGGAGGGCTGATGTAAATTTTCTAAGCTTTTTCAACCCAGGTGTATTTACTGTTAAGGTACTGTTATGCACTGTTGAGGTACTAATCCTGACTCCTGCTGTGTGAACATGAAGTTCAGTCTGCTGCTGTTTTGTGGAAGATGGACCAGATGAGTGCAATCTGTTGTTCTTAGGCTGTAAGGGTAGTTGTTTTGCTTTGGGGGTCTGTGCTTGAATCATTGGAAATATAACCAGCTTTTCTACTGACAGTGTCTCTAAATGAAAATTCAATCATTAAAAATACTTGTTGAAGGAAAAATCCCCCACCGGTTTTCTTATTAGCACAGAGGATTCTTGGAATCTGCTGCATTTTTCCCGAGAGCCCGAGCTGCAGCTGGGCAGAAAGCAGCGTTTCCCTTCTGCCGCTGTCCCACTGCCCCGGGTGCTTTCCTTGCAGCGACCCCCACGCTGCGGAGCCGCGCTGCTCGGGGCCAGGCAGGGATTCACGCACTGCTGCTTCATGCGGGTGAGCTTTTCCCAGTCTGTCAAGCCTGACCTTTTGACGTGTTTTTTGTCATGTATCCTGGCACCAGCCTCCCAGCACGTTGGTAATTACTCAGTGTTTTTCACCACTAAACAAGTGCTTGTGGAAAAATATCTTGCCATAGGTTTTTTTTTTAAAAAAGGTAGCTTTGCAAATTGAAGTGTGTTTAAATTTACCCTAACTGTGGCACTATTGAAAGTTAAATCCAATTTAGCAAATACTCCAGTACAGAACTTCTGTTGACTAAATATTAACAGAATTTGGCCTTTGGAATTGCTAGCTGACAGGCTGTTTTCTTGCTGCTTTAATTTCATATGACTGATCTGAATGACTTGCTTGTACCTAAGACATTTGTTGCATTACATTCACAGGATAAGATTGGTTTGAGGTTTATTGCTGAAATGTACTTTTCAGGCTCTTTGAAAGACTCTCGAGATTTAAAAGTAAAAGAGGAAATCTGTCTTTATGTCTCGCTCTGTGAAAATCAAAGGCAGTTGCATGCTCTGTACAAGTCTCAGTTGGGGACACTCCTTTCAAGTATGGAGATTCTGTCCTGTTTAAGTCAGCAGAAACTGTGGGTGCTGAACATCTCACTAGATCAGACTCTTTAAACTTACGTACAGCTCTTGCCTTGCTAAAATGGTGAGCCCGTTCCCCCTGGCTCATAATGCAGTCTTAAAAATAATTCTTCCAGGATAATTCTGAATAACTGGGGCAAAACTCAAGCGGACTACATACACAACTCAAGGACTTCTGTACCTTTTTTTAACGAAACAAAACAAAATGAATCCCTGAGGGGATGAGGTTGTAGAGGAGGGTATAGAGGAGGCTGCTGTTGGGGATGTGGGCTGTGCACAGATTGAATTGTCCTCATGCTTTATTCAGTGAGCTGATGTGGGGTGTCAGGGGGAGATGGCAGCTGCTTCACTTGGTGCACGGGAAGGACCTGCAGCTCTGCAGCCTGACTCTGCAGTGGGGAGCTGCATGTTTGTATTGGCCTTTTTTAGTTTGGGGAGTAGTGTCTAGAGACCTTAGTGAAGAACTGAGTCCTCTTTATATCAAGTACTTCCCCACTGTGTGTGAAAAGGACTGATTTCTTAACTCATTCCTCCTTATAGAGAACCTAGCATGTTTGGAGGGTTTTTTCTAGGATGATGTAGCACTCAATTTTAACCTTAAGAGGTTTTAAATCTTTCTTGCTTCTCTTGCCTACAGTACTGTGTAAAAATGATCACTATTGTGTAGTAATTACTATCAGGGTTGTTAGTATTTCAACTTGACTACACAGCAGAGTTCTAAATCGGTATATTTTATTCTAAACTATATGTACTAAATCAAAATTGGTAAATCTTTGTGTCTCTCCTGAGTAAATACATTGCAATTCTCTATCTAGTATTGGAGGAAGCTGAGATGCAGCATGTTCTTTTTTTTCCTTTTCATTCCCAGGAGATAAGTTTTTGTAGTGTGCAAAATAACTACATATGACAAGAATGTTATTACAGTCAGACTTGATACATTTTAGAATGTTTTTCTGTTGGTTTTTTTTTTTTATTCACAATGAAAGGAAAAAGTATTCACCTTTCTTGTATTTATCTGTGAGCTGTAATTTGCAATTACAGCTGATAACTCCTGAGATCAAGCAAGCAGTAGTTCTCTCCTTTTGTGGTTTGTCTTTTCCTTGAGGACTGATATCTAAGGGATATGCACATAACTAATAGTACAGAAACTGTCTCCTTCCTTTTTGAAGATCAGGGATTTTTCTCCTTTTTGCAATAAACATTAGCAGGGGAGGGGAGCATTCTGTCCTCCAAGAATAACTAAGTTATGCGAAAAAAGGTGACTGTACAATGCAGACCTCTGCTTGTTGGATGGAAAAAAAGGCACTGACTGACTGGAAACTTGAAGCAGAAAGCCTTTCTAGGGGGACTGGGAGAGGGACTTTCTCCTTATGCTTCATACTGTAACCTGCCTGTGCTGAACAAAGTCTTTAGTTTGCCTGGGTTTTTTGGTGGTTTGTTTTGGTTTTTTGTTTTGTCTTTTTTCTTCACTTCTCTCGCTAGAGGCATTTAGGCTGAGAAGTTCTGCAAAATACAGGTTGGCAAGCTGGGTGCAGTTTCAGGCTGTTTCCCAGTTGCCTGCACCTTCTGTTGAGAACACGAGGGAGTGATTCAGGGCGGCAGTGACTCACGGGGTGCCGTGCTGTTCTGCTCCCCACAGTGGGGTTAGCTGCAGCAGGGAGCTGCCTGGCAGCCTTGGAGAGCTCAGTGCACTGGAGAAAGCCCCCTGAGGTACCACCACTCTGCTCTGAGCTTGTCTGCCTGCACAGGTTACCACTGATCCCCACTTTCCTGAAAAATGTAATTAAATTAGCATTTGCTTCCCTTTTCCTTTTCAGTGCCAGGGGAAGGTGAAGCAGGCATGTTGACAGGAGCAAGTGGATATGCAGGGAAATCTGAGTCGGGTGCTGTGCCAGTTGGGACATCTCTCTGAGGTTCTCCCAGCACTCACTTGGTGCCTGTGTGCTGTCACTCAGGAGCACAGAGCTGCTCTGCCCGTGCTCTTGCAGTGTCTGTGATGAGTAAATGCTCCTCACACTCTCTGGCTGCAGCTTAATGTGACCCTCTGACATCTCAAGCTCTCACAAGTGCACAGTTCCCCCCAGAGAAGTCTGGGAGTTGCCCAGCACTGCTGGGGTCAGGTGTAGCCGTGTTCTCGCTGCTGTTAGTGAGTGCAGCTGGGGCACTTCATCTCAGTGGGGGCTGGCAGGGTCAGCAGCTGCCCTTGCACCTGTGGCCCAGCTCCACCACACCTAAGCAGCCAACTTCAGATTTCGCTGCGTTTTTTGTTTTCTTTCCTGCATGATGGTGAGTGGTGCAGGACCCATCACTCCTCGTGGCTCCCCTGTTTGTGTGATTCCAGCCTTTGGGCCTTTTGTCATGCTGCATACATAGCCATCTAGGCTAAAATCAATGTGGGGAGAGGTATAATCATCCCAGCTTTCATTTTAAGAGCATTTATCTCAAAGCTTAATTAAAGCTGCTTGCATGTAAATAAGTCTAACCTCTTCACTTCTGAACAATGCAAATAGAATAGTCAGCATACTTATAGGGTATCAGCCGTGTAATTATTGTGTACTGTTTGTGTTCTTTGAAATACTCTGCTGTTTCTTGCCACTGAATCCTGGGACAAAGTGCTTCATAAAACAACTGCATGACTCTTTATGTACTTTAGAAGAAGTTGATCATTCTCAAACAAAGGGGTGGAAAAGTGACATTAAATCTTTACATAGATACTCTGTGACAAAGGGTTTGTCAGGGCTCCTACAAACTGGAGGCCCCACAAGCTGGAGTTTTGACTGGTTGACAGAGAAGCAGGGGCCGTGTTCCTGCATGCCAGCCTTGCTTTCACCAGCTCTAAGTGGTGCTGGTCAGAGGCACTGTGGGCACCCTGCCCAGTGCCGTGTGCTTGGACCTCCTGCCACCTCTGCTCACACCTGGTATGTGCACAACACTTTCTGCACTCTCAGCCAAAAAAGAGAAAAGGTCCTGTCACCATTTGCACATGCTGTCTTCTGCAGGGTACTCTTTGGTGTTCTGGGAGTCCTGAAGTCTTCGCTATCCTTGCTGTAATTTCGTTAACAGCGTGAAATGGGGAGCGGTGCATTATGGCAATGGCTTCTGCTTCCAGCTCTTGCAGATACTGAGAGCTCATGCATTTCATTGGCTCAGCAATTTTTTCCCTTCATCCAAGTATCATTTGCTGTTTAATGCCTTGTACAATTTACATGATCCAGTTAGAAATCAGGTTCCCATTTTGTGTGGCACTTAATTCACACCTCTTGTGAGACTGCCAGGGGTCTTAGGAAGTGGTACTGTGCCGTGGGTTAAGTGTGCCTGGAACTTACATAAGCTGATGTTTACCTCACTCCTACTTCTGCACTCTCTTGTCCAGCCTCCTCTGCTTGGCCCTGTGTCTAATGGGACATGAGTCAAAGGGCCATTTATCATCTTCTCACCCCAGATGAAGATCAAATTCCCTCTCAGCCCCAGGTGCTCTTTGCCTGGAGCCTCTAGTCTAGGTAGAGAGTTGAAAGCCAGTAAAAAATGATCCCTGGTCTCATCTTCAGAGCATTTGGAGTTTCCTTTTTGTACGTAGATATTCACATACCTTAATTCTGGTGAAAATTTGAACAGTATGAATCTCTGTTCTACTTGACAGGAACAGCAGTAGCTGCTCTCCTGTAACAACTGTAATGCTTCTCATAATGGGTGCATTTTCTCATTTGGCTAAATTAATTAGCCCATCTTTGTCTGTGTTTGATTTGTCAGAGTAGCTATTGTGAGAAAACACACAATTTGCAAATTGAATTTGTAGTTATTTCTTGCTCAGTTTGGGAATTAATTAACCCATCTTGTGCACTGCAGAAAAATGCTTGTTGTAGAGTGCCCCTGCTTTTTCCTCTCCCTGGACTACCTCCTTCTAGAGTCCTGGAGAACTGGTCGTATGATGGACCTTTTGTTACCAGTTTTGGAGCACATAAATGTAAGTGAAACCACTGTCCAGTACTGATTTGGGATGTCAGGCTGGAGCTCTCCAGGGTTGGGGAGGTGTGTTTGCCACTCTTGCTGCAGGGGCTCCCTCTCTGCCATGTGGAGAGGGGCAGATTGTGATCCTCTGGAGGAGCTGAGCTCACACTCAGCGTTGTTTTCTGTCGAAGGGACACACCCTGCAATTGTTAGATTGACAGAGATGCATTGTGTTAAATTTTGGGGAGAGTTTTTCTCGTACCGTGGGTGCCTTATTGAATTAAAAGAAGTATTTGCTTAAAATATGAGTACATAAAGATGTTTGTAACTGCTGGACAGATTCTTGTATCAACAGATAATAAAAAAAGTAAGACAGTTTAATTATAGAGCCCGAGATGTTTCATTTGAGAAACCTCATATGCATAGGCGCCTTGGAAATGGCTGAGGCAAACAGGCCCGGGGCACGGCTGCCTCCCGATGCTCGCAGCGATAGCAGGGGAGCAGCCGCGCCTGGCAGCGCCGCTGGCACGGCTCTGCCTCGGGGCTGCCACCGCGGCCGGCTCGGGAGCTACAGTGAGGAGTTGATTTTCCTATTGTTCTCTTCAAGGAGGATCGAAATTCTCCCTCCTGCCTCCCGCATGGGATGCCTCCGTGGGCGCTGCGTATGAAGCCTCTCAGTAACAGGAGCGGTATTTCGCCCTTGTGTTTCTCTTGGTGGGTTCTTCTCTTGCCCATGATAGAATCTAGGTGAGCACTGAGAAGTAACTTCTGCCTGAACCTGAAAAAGGCCTTGCAAATGTGGTGCTTCCAGTATTGCTATGGCTAGCTCTGTCCAGATCTCTTAAAAATCTCCTGGTATTTCTGGGATTAATTTTGTATTTCCCAGCCAGAAGGGTGGAGTGCAGCACCTGACTGCCTGGCATGGCAGGTGCTGGTGTGCTCCCTCCTTTGCATACACCTCATTAGCTCTTAACAACACTTCTCCTTTCTGAGCTCCAAAATGTCTTGGAAAAGGAGGAATCAGTATCTTTAACAGATTTGTTTCACTTTAAATATTTTTTCTCACTTACTAAAACCATCTAAAATTATTGTATGGTTTATTCACTTTAAAATTATAACTTGAGATTAAAATGCCCAGCATTGTGCATTTCTCTGGCCAGCAAATTGACAATGCACCTTTAAACTACTTGGCTCGGAGAGGAGCATCAGTAGCAGTGCTGACTTTTGTTGTGGAAACCTAGAGCTCAGTATGGGGACATGCTCCCTCCTTGTTGTCACTGCTCCAAAAATATTCTAATTTTCTTCTGATGTTTTCCCTCTCAACCACAGTGTTTATACTTACAGAAGGGAAAAATAGCCAAACATAAAGGTCACTCTAAAGCAGAGACCTTGCGAATACCAAGATCTCACTCCAAAGAATTTCAGCTCATAGGAAGGATTTAAAAACCCGCACAGAAGTGCTTCAGAATGGAAACGCTTTTTTATGTCGCACTGAAAGCTGTAGCATTTAGTGGTGGTAAATTTGCACTTCCTAACATGTTATTTCTGCCAGTGTTGATTACTGTTTTGCTGCAGAAGTAACTAACTTTGTAATTTAATCTGCCGTGCTATTGTCAGCCTAAAATTCGATGTGTACACGCTGCATTATAAAAAACTGTGCTGCAGAGGCTGCCTCTGGCTCTGGAAGTCCCTGAACTGTGAAGCGTTGGAGGCTGGTAGAGAAACCAGAAAGGTGCCACTGCCTGCATGCCTTGGTTTGTCCTGGTCACTGCTGGATTCCAAGCACCATCCAGAATTACCTAAAAGAGAGTGAGGAAATACATACTTGACTACATAATTATACTTTATGTTAAATATAGTCAGATATATTAGCCAATGCTTGTATTAATTTGTAATACCTGAAAAACCTGATCAGGCCTTGATCTTTAATCAAGTTATCAGTCCAGAAGAGTAGCACAGTTCTTGTGGAAATTTTGGGAACAAGTTACTAAGAAATCTGACTCATAAAGCAAATGCCTCATGAAATTTGAATGTTTAGAAGGGAAAATGACTGGCAGCTCCTCTTGTAAGTGTGCTAGTTGCAATAAAGTATAAAAGTTCAACATCAAAGAGATCACCGCTTAGTCTGTGGCGTATTTGTACATCAAAGAACAAATACAGGACAAAAGGAACTGCACAGAGATACAGTTCATCCTTGCAGACAGGTCCCCGTGGAATGCTATAAAGAGCTGCTTTCATAATGTGGAAATGATCTCTGGCACATCCTCATTTCTGATTTGGGGAATAGGTGAGCCTGAGAGTCAGAAGCAGCGCCTCAGAATCCAGTGGTGCCGATGCACTCGGTAAGAGCGTCGGAGCTGATGTGGTGTCAGCGCTGCAGTTTGTGTCTCACTCTGACTCAGGTGTGTCAGCCTGGGTGCCAGATGGGAACTCTGCAGCAGTGTCATTTCACTGGGGGGTGGGCAAAGGGGCTCTCAAATGCTATCATGAAAGGGAAAGGTCTGCTTTTTGATTTATTTGTTGTTACGCCAGTGGTCAGGTACTGTATCGTGTTCCCCAAAGAGATTGTGAGGTCTCCATTCTTGGAGATACTCAAACCTCAACTGGACACAACCCTGAGCCTTATTTGACCCTGCTTTGAGCAGGGGCTGCATCGGGCGATCTCCAGAGGTGCTTCAAACATCAACTCTTCTGTGATCCATGAGAAAAACTCTTTTGTAGTAAGGCAGCTGTCTACTTAATATCTTTAATTATGGCCTCTGTCAGTACAAGACACAACTCAGCCAAATATGTGACCAGCTCTGGCACAGGAAAAGCCCTCCACTTATTTTTTGCTGTTTTTCACTGTTTTTTCTGAGCTTTTGAAATGTGAAGGCTTGATGTATTTCTACTGATTTGTGCTTTTAGTAGTTTGTTGTGGTTCTGTCACTTGGTGGGGTTTTGTTTTTTGTAATTAATTCTTACTAATCATGAATTCCCCCTTAAATTAGAGAGAAAGTTTGTGTATGTCTGCCTTAGAACTAAAGAAAAGTAATCTTGGGTATGTAGAGCATGTCCTCTGTCAGAACAAGACAGGTCATGAGAAGTTGGTCAAGGAAATTGTTGGACTGTCACTGATCGATTGGTGAACTGTATTGAAGGCAGTGGAGACTTCGCTATTAACTTGAATCTCTCTGTTTTAATATTAAAATGATAAGTAGGTCACTTTCATTCTTCAGTTCTAGTCTTCCTACTTAATTTGTATCTTTGTAAGTGGTGGCTGCATATGTGATACAGAGAAATGTTCATCATAAGATCCAGACTAAATCTGAATTCTCCAAAGTTCAGGTGTGCTTGGATCAACGGTTTTAATAGCAGTTCCACCTTTTTAGGAGACAGTATTGTCAGCAGACTTATTTCTTTTACTGCAGAACTAAAAATAGTTACAATCTCGTGGAATCATTAAGAAATACAAAGGGTTTCTGTTAAAAACCCTGGGGAAACCTGATTAGGCAGACTACTGTATAATTAACTGATGTGCTACTACACTTGGAGAAGTAGTGCATCAGTAAACAGAAGTCAGAATGTAAAAGGCTAAGAAGAACTGCTGGGAATTGTGTTAAGACATCAAGGCGTGAAAATAACAATTTGAGCACCTCAGGAGAGACGAGCATTTGCATTTGGTGGAAGGATGGAAAACTCTCCAAAAGGCCAGGGCGGGGGCACCTGTGAAGGAAGGCTCAGGCTTGTGCTTAGCACTTCCTTTGCCAGTAAAACACCTTTGCTGCCAGTGGTCGCAGTATTTTCTACTACCTTCAAGCTGATGTTCTGATAGCTCCCTGGACTATATTCTTACCTTTGTGAAACAGCATCAGGTAAAGTGTTGTTAGAAGGTCCTGTTAATGCTGTGCTTTAAATACGTTCATTCTGATAATTAAGTTGTTGCCTAAGATATGGCATGGATCACTGATTTGTGCCATTGTTTGTCTTGTTTGCTTTGAGACTGGAAGTAATTGTCACCAAGCAGTCTGTAATTATCTCTTTGGAAAAAGTCAGGACCTTCTGTAATGAGGTGCAGCAGTTGTGTATGTAGAGATGAGGGTGGCTGTGATGACAACAGGAGTGAATTATTCTTCCAGAGATAAGTTTCAAACCAATCCCTAGCCCACTGCAGTGTTGTCACCTGGAGGAGGAATCCCATTCTGGGACAGTACATGTACCTTGACAAGGCCCTGTGGCCGAGGAGGAAGAAGGAGCTATTGCCACAGTTTCAGAAATGGACACTTCTGTAAATTTGAGGAAGACATTACAGGGATGATCAATTCTTGTTTTTCTGTTTAGAGAAAAGTATAATACAGCTGTTTTTAAGGAGGTCCATTTCTGTCTCTGTTGTGTGGCTGACAGGGAGAAATGGGCCGTGCTTGAAGAGCTTTACCCACTAAGTGGCTTCCCTGAATCTTGCACCTCACTGGAGTCTTTCTGCTGTCCCTGGCTGTTCATTTTGCTCAGGAGTGCTGGGGAGAGTTCAGGATGCTCAGTGTACTGAAGTCAAGCCTTTTCTCAGGAAATGATATTAATTGGTTTTAAATAGTGACCACTGTTCTCAAGTAAATGCAGTGGCTGTGCAAGTAGCTTGCTCTGCAGAATGAAGTGCAGACATGTTTGTACCACGCTGTTAAAAGAAGGTGGAGCTTTCCACACTTGAGTGTGTCAAGTCCTGACCTGCTGGCTGGCACAGAGTGTGTTTGGACGAGACAAGAGCTTTACACTTCAGAATCAAATCAAATGAATTCAATGTATATGCTAAATTGAAGGAAAGCTCGCTTTTGAATTATCCAAAAAAAAACCAAACAAACCAAACCAAACCAAACCCAACAAAAAACACACCAGCAATGAACTTTTTGAGACTCCTTCCCATCTTCAAATTCCCTGGAGTGTCAGGTGAACAGTTTATGTCACAGAATGTGTGTGCGTGCTTGCCCAGGGCCAGTTGCCAGCAGCTCGTAAAATCAAAATCCCAAAATTAAATCCTTCAAAACTTTTCTCTTTCCCCTCATTGAATTGAATTGAAAAATTTCTTAGGGAGGTGCCAGCAAAAATAATATGGGGTTGTGTGGCTTAACTTCTTCTCTTGGGCTGTTGCCGCAGCATTAGCGATTGGGTAACTATGCTAAGTTCAAATTTTGTATTAGCAGAGGGTGGGATCTCTTTATGTGTGAATGAATATCCTGAATGAGCAACATGCACAGATGTCCAACTTGTCTCTGTGAAGCCTAAAGTTAAAGTTCTAGGAGCATGTCCAAAGCTGGCATAAAGCTGTGTATCTCCCATGAAAAGCACTGCTGTGTGCTGGCAAAGGCATTAGTTCTGAATTGGAGTCAGTTTTTGTTAGCCAAGCATTTTTTCATTGGTGGAAGTTTTAGAGTTTCTGAGGACTTTTATCTGCTTCTAGTGTAAAAGCACCTTAATAATTGAAATTACATAGCAAGACTTCAAATATAATCACCAAATATAATGTGGGAGAAGAATTAATTTAATTATAATTAATTCCAGTTTTCAGAAAATGCTTTCAAAGTTGTCTTAAGCTGGATACCAAAATGGTTATCACTTTGGAAAATGTTCCAAGTCTCCAAACATCTCAGTAAAGTGTCTATTTCACAAAGGACTTCTTTGATCCAGCTATCTAGGAGATTTATCCGAGGAGACAAAACCCAGATTGCTTGCTGCTAATCCAGTGCTTTGCAAACAAGATTTTAATTTTTATTCCCTTTGCTTGTTTTTCAAAAATTCCAGCAGATATACAATGGGATGGTTTCTTCCCATAAATAATTAAGCCCATTGTAAGCAATGTCAGTAGAAAGTAGTCCTGAGATTCATTTAGTTTTAAGTACCTACTCATTTTTTCCTTTTGAAAATAATACCATGTCCCAAGCAATTTGAATGCTCGTAAATCACGTTAGTTGAAGGGGAGAAATTATTCCAAACTTACTCTTTTAGGCATTTACACTTCTTCTCAAGGGTGTTTTGTTGTCCCAAAGGCTGTCTAGAGGAAGTTGGTTTTTGGCTGGATTCACGGCAAGTGGCCCCAAGGTTGGTGTGGCAGGTCCTGTGTGTGTTCCCTTTGCAGGAGTGGAGTTACCTGCGTGCACCAACGTGCAGCTGGTCCCTGTCACCAAATGCAGGCTGAGCTGCCCCTGTGCAGTACCTGGGGAAAAGCTCTTCCCTCCTTGCAGCTGGGCCAGTAGTGCCATGGGGTCTCTCAGTGAAGCCCTGCTTGTTTCTGCTGCTCCAAATCATACCGTTGTCATGATGAGATCAGGTAATTGAGCAAGCTAATCAAAGGGGATTTAGCGTGGCCTGAAAGAGTAAGAAACGTTCCCATACACAAAGAAGCAGCTGAGTTTAAATACTATGGTGTTTTTCAGGGAAAAGAGCAGGTAGCAACAGAACGCAGGAACCAAAGGACTGTATTCTAAAAGAGACCATATCAGCAGGAATGAAAATAAGCATGTATTTGTTTACCTGCCCATTAATGCTGTCCCAGTAGTTCCAAATACATTGTTCATTTGAATTAAAGAACCCACCCGAATGTTTTAAGACATTATTTATTAACAGTAACTGGTTTTAATGTCAAGAGAGGGTAAATTAAGTTGGTTACACAATTTATCAGATGCTGCTAAATGTTGTGGATGTTATTAGTCATTAAGTAACCAACAGTTAGTTTGGCAATTTATTAAGTCTCAGGACATTGGATGCAGGAATCTCTCCATGCTCTTTATGAAGTGGCAGAGCACCTCAGAATAACATTAGCAATATGCAGACGTGTATAAATTCTTCCTTCTCTTTTTCCTCATTTCTCTCTTACTGACTGCTTTAAACAAATCTTCATTTAGGTTTTTTTAATGAGAACATTTTTTTTCTGTAGTGAATCTGTCAGAAGAAGTAAATTGACATGTCATGGAATGGCTTTGTGATTTGCAGGGTGGTTTTTTTTCCATGTTTTAAGCAGATGCAAAAGGTGTATTTTGATGCTGTTACACTGTGATGGATGAAAAAACTGCACTGACTTTTATCCAGGAGAGGGAAGCGAGTTGTTTTCTTTCAAGGGCTGTAGATCAATTGATGTCTTACAGAAGTAATACTATGAAAGTGGGGGAGAACTCCTCTTTGATACTCGACTCTTTCTATTTCAGTTGGTACAGTAATGGGCTTTTGAATTAAAGGTTTGTTAAAGCTTGTATCTATTTCAGAGTATTGACAGCCGAAGCAGACTCACTGAGCCAAAATTTATATGTTTATCCAAGCCTGTTAAAATCAGAATTTATGTTGACTGTACTAATGTGTAAGCTTTAATACCACTTTTATATAGAAGGCTGCTATTTGAATTTTCACTGAAGTAAATTTCTTTACAATATGCCTTTGAGTTATGGTTTATAACTGGATTCATATAAATAAATGCTTTCAGCTGAATGCTGTTGAACTAATTCCATTTTTAAGTCATTAATTATATTTAGCTCTCTGAAAAAAAAGGAGGGAGAAGGCATCAACTGACCCTGTATAACAGTGACAACAGAATGGTTTCCTGAAGGAGCTTTGGGCCTCTTAAACTACGAAGAGTGAGTGCTTTGTTGGGTTGGTTGGTGCTTGAATCCGAGAAGTGAACAGGAGCTAGATAATGCATTGCTATACTGCAAAGACATTTCATTTTGAACAGATATTAATACAGTTAATGCTTTTTGCTTTTATCATGTTAAGGTCTTTGCAATAAAATCTGACCATGCAGTGACCGTACTTGTTTGTGCAGGAAAAAAACCTTACTTCTTCGTTGTAAATCCATTAGCTCTTGTCAAATTGGTAAATTTTCAAGGTAAATTTCTTCTGATGTATGTTCAATTGCAAAAGTGGTTTGTTGCAGTCATCTTAAGGTAAGAAAGAAAACTTAGAGCTTTGACTTCTTATTGTGTGTGTGTATATAGTGAGAAACTTTAGATAGAGTGCTAACCGGTCATCAAAAGTGAAATCGAGATGCAACCAAAACAAAAACCAAACCAAAATTTTAGTGCAGTTTGTGTGAGACTCCTCACTACACTTTATTAATAAGATTTTGTGTCTCCAGGAGTTAAAGGACATAATAAACCTGAGCATTTCTCATTGCAGTTTCCCAAAGACAGATTGGGAAATAAATGCTGTATATGTATTTCTCGGCTGGAGTGTGGTACTTACACCATTTCCATCTTTATCCTTCCATTTTGGCTATTCCATTTAGGTGGATGCAAGAATTTTACTGCTTGGAATTCACATTGCCTGGGATCACACGGGCTGATCATACGTAGAGCTGTCATCTTGCTGAAGTGCTGTGTAATTGCCTGATCCTCTCTCCTTTGCTGTCTAGTTTCTCTTTTCTTTCATTTCATTACTTTCATTTCTTTTCCTTTACGTTAACGTTCTTCATCTCTAATTCACTTTCTTGTGTTCTTCTTTCACACTCCTTTGAAAGCAAGCTACCAGTGCCTTATTTAATCTCTTTATCAGTGTCCTGAGGGGTAACAACAGGACTGTGCATTTTAGGCCCTTTGTAACCAGCTGGTTCAGATCAGGGTGAAAGAGTGCCAGACAGAGCCCTGTGGGACACCTCTGTGCTCTTCTAACACTGCACTCTGTTCTTCAGGAGACCTTGGGTCCTTTAGTAGCCTTCTGGAATAGTCCCAAGAACACCAGAGGGCCATGACAACTGGAAGAAACTGTCTCTCCACCTGGACTTTTAATTGTCTTTGCATCTTCCAAAATTCACGTCTGGTCTCTTAAAGCTCTGCTTCCTGCCCACCACCCCCAAAACACTTCTGACTGCGTTAGCCCCTTGTGGCACTCTGTGCCAGGGACACCCCTCAGTGATGATTGGCACCCTCAGGAAACCTAAATTGTTCTTGTGTGTTGTTTTACTTGAGGAGAAACTGATGCTCTCAGATTGGCTGTGTTGGAGGGAAGAGATGTGGAATTACCCTGCCGAGCGGCTGCAGTATCTGAAACATTTAATTGTTCATCATGAACTCCCTAAACATCCGTAAACTGTTCTGGTTACCAGCGTGATTAACCAGAAATCAACCACAAGCTCGGTTTTAGGAAAGTTTCAAAGCTCTCCCGTGCCTGTAGACTGCCCAGTAACTTTGAGTTTATTGAAATGAACTAGCATGAAGCAAGAAAGCTGTCGGGATGTACTCTTAAGTCCTACAACACACAGCGGATGTCACGTAAATCACATATGAGGAATACAGAACCAGAATTATAGTGGAGTGAGCTGGTCATCTCTTTTGGAACTAAATAGTGAGAAGCAAGGAAGATGCAAAAGATTATACAGTTTTGTACTTCCATTAAAGATTATTGGAATGGGGACCTACTTTTTTTGTCTGCCTTTTTTACATAAAATGCTTTATGTATGAGATCCTCATTCAAAACTGTGCCTCCTCAGCTCTTCTGAAGCAGCAGTGGTGAACAAGTTTCTCCCACCGTCCTTCCTGCTAACTTTATCTGCAAGAGGATAACCCAGTGCTGGGGTGTTTGCAAACACTGATAGCCAGGAGAGTTTATGGTGTATCAGGTGGCTTACAACAGGGGTCTCAGAACTCATGCACCCCATCATTAAAAAATAAAATCCCTACATCTGAGAAATCCAGTAGATCAAGTGATTTTTAATTAATTCTTTGCAGTTTCTTGACAAACTACTGACTTACACTAACATATATTTTTCACTCGTACATAAGAAACAAAATTCATATTGGAAAATGCTTTCCTTTTTAAATTGCACACTTGATAGTGTGTTTCCATCTTCTGCCCCACTCCTCTGATTTTGTCCATCTCTGGCTTTTGGAAACAGATGGATATAGCTGATTCTCAGCTAGCGTTTGAAAATATTCCTGGTGGTTTTAATCATGGATATAGCTTATATGTATATTATGATTGTATGTGTCTAACGTGCAGCCGATCTGGTTTTTCAAACAATCTCCAGACTCTATTCAGAAGCCCATTCTTCAAACTCCTCATTCCTTTGTACTTCCTTTGTTTCTGTGTTTCTAGAGGACCTTCACATAGAGCTTTGCCATGGATTATTTGAGTTAACTGGTTTTGCACTGGCATCTTGCTTCAGTTGAATGTGGTCATTATGGAATGCTTCTCTCTGTTGAAACCTGCTTCTGTCTTTGAAACCTGAAAGTACCCCGAATAAACTAAAACCCAAACAGAACAACTAAAAAATACTCGTCAAAAATCTTACAGCTTTCTGTGTTTCTGTGTATTCTTACTTCTTTCTTGTTTTGTGCTTTTTTTTATTAAATACTCAAGGGTTGGCAGTGCTGTGAAGTAGAACAGTGAAACATAAATATTAATTGTGGTAGAAATATTGTCTAGAATCTCATTCTTGTTTTACTTGAAAATAATACTCAATTGTCTTGGCTGTGCTGGAACAAAGACAAGACCTAAGGGATGTGCATTTATTTGGCAGCAACTTTATTAACACATTTGGGAACAGTGCCTGGCAATAAATCACACAGAGTGAGTCACTGCCTATTCCTTGATCATTGCTACCTCTCTGGAGAGCTCTGGCAGCCCTCCCCTGCCAGGCTGGCTCCTGGACTGCAGGGCCAGCACAGGTTTTGTGTCTTGGGCTGAGGGAGGGTCCTGCTCCCTTCTCCCAGCGCCAGAGAGTGGGAGCCACAGCTGCTTTTTCCCAGCTCTCTTAGAGAACCACTGCTGGCCTGGCTTGGCTTTTTTTCTTTTTCTAGCAAGGTGGAAAACAGTGGGAATGTATTTGAGGTGGGTACCACCTAGGAGCGACGAGGCCTGTACCTTCCCACTGCTCTTCCTGAGTAATACCCAATTTCAGAGGATCTCTGGCATAGATGGGGGCTGCTGATCTTTTGTTTGCATGGGCTCTAACTGCTCTCTTCACTTTGGGGAAGACTTTAAATATTAGAGGCAGAGATGAAAATTGATAATGCGTGTTTTTCAACCCCTCTCAGTCAGGCAGCCACACACGTAAGAGGTGTGTCTGCCCTGTCACTCTGGATGGTGGCTGTAGTTTCTACCTGGCTCCTTCCTGCTGTCTCCACTTGCAATGTGAAAGTATGTTGGTCAAAAATTTCCTGTCACTGAGCTCAGTGAGACTAGTGCCAAACAGCTGAATGGGTTAAGGAGTTGGTATTGTTGCCTCACTGAGGGGAATTCAGAGCTTCTGATTGCTGTGTTGGTGCCCTACTAGTGAATATTTCTGAAATGGATGTTTTAATTTAGTTTAATTTAGCAGTGGCAAGTCTAGTTTGTTAAGGCAAGGAGCGCTTCTGCCTTCCATGACATAAAGAAGTGATTCCAAAAAGTTGAAAAGTTGCAGTATTGCAATGGCTGTGTGTCCTCTGGTAGCCCTTCTGTTGTTTTCTGTGCAAAGCTGATAAACTGCCCTCGATGGGACTGAGGTAGAGGCAGGCTGGAACACCCCTGAAGCCTGGAGCTGGCCATGTTCCAGCTGTAGGACTGTGGGAAGCCACAAGGGAAGCCCTGGTCATGTTTCAGCTCCAAGTTTGTCCATCCTGGGCCAGAAGTGTGAAGGAAGACAGGCCCTCCCCCCTTATGTAACACTGAACAACGTGGAGTTGAGTCTGTGTTTAGGAAAAGTGGCAGTGTTGATGAGTTAGTTGGTCATGAAATCATAGGCAATTTATTTTTAAATAAACTTAATGACAATAGTTGTGCATACTGATTTTGAATTGCAACAGAGCTTTTGATGGATTAATTACATCATTTGTAAGCAAACACAGACAAACAAAGATGAAATTCACCTGAGTTTTGACTGAGAAAAGAAAAAAA